>CAWUFW010009251.1:600000-802116 GCA_963921515.1 Calotriton arnoldi | reverse complement strand
ACTCTGAGGAGATTTTATGCGAGAACCACAATATATATATATATATATATATAGATATAGATAAATATATGTATGTGTATATATATATATATACATATAAAGTCAAAGGTCAAAAGACACAAAGGCACTCACTCAGAAAAGGAACGTGGAAACTTCGATTTTCTTTCAACAAGATGAGTTTCAGCACAAGTGGAGCAAATCACAGTGTCTATATACCCCAATATGTGAGAATAGAAAGTGGACTTGGAGTGCATAAAGAATGAAATATGAACAATTTAACATAATACGGACATAATATAGCAGACACACATCAGCATTGTATCCAGCCGCAAGTGGCAAAATATATAAATATAATTACACCCTGTCTGGAAAATCACCAATAAGACATGTCAACACTCGCCATTGTGAGTAGGGTGGAAACAAAACAAGTGGTTTGAGAAAATTCATGTGTGTGCCCGTAATAATAACCCAAAGGCGCAGTGCTGCTATGAAAAAATTATTGAAACAGCACCACGAAGAAACATGTTGGTACATGCCAAAAAGGTGCATGTTGGGGCTAGAAGTGTAAGGAACCCTTGTTGTCAGTACAAGTACCACGCACCTCGTAACTTGGCTTCCACGGGAGCAGAAGAGCAAGTCCCAGATCCCAAACTCCACTGCAAGGACTCTCACAAACACCTGCAATTACAAAAACAGAGTTTACTACTTCACAACACCTACACCCTCTAGAAATTCCCAACCTCCTCCCACTAAACAATTACCTTTTAGACTCAGTGGTTTAGCTGCTCTCTTTCGCCTAGTTAGTTTGAGACTAGACGCACTCTTGGTTTTGTTTCTTAATATTAATTCTGCTACTCCTGCGCCACTACTTGCAGAGTTAGTATTGCTTTTCTTATTGTAGATAGTCTTTTAACTTTTCATTCTCATACTTTTCTCTCACAGAAAGAAATGTGCAGATAAGATGGTAGGTACAAATATATATATATATTTATATTTACGGAAACGTTGAGTCAAGAGTTGAATGTTGTCTGGACTAAGCGCTGAAAAAACTATTACAGTTTACATATCAGTTCCATAAGTTCTGGTAAGTCTTTACTAATGCGCAGCAACTACTTCCTACAATAGTCTTTAGAATTGCCTGCTGAGATGCCTGAAAAAAGCTGCACTCTAGCGCTTTACTAACTCATGAATATAATGTGCTCTAGTACTCAGCAAGTCCAAATTTAACTTCTTCAAGACTCCCTGACGCAGAGGGATTCGGTTGACCTTTCAGAAAGAAAGCGGAGGACTTACTTGCTGTTCCGGATACCTTTGGGTGAGTCTTTGGAGTCGCAGCTTCTAAGAATGAAAAAACTCACCAGACTTTGGAAAACATTTGAATTCCTCGAATACCTGGTGACTGGAACTCACAACTAATCACCACACAATGCTGCCAAACTCAAGCGCTGTCAAGCAGAGAAGCGAATCTTGATGAAACACTACTCTCCTGAGGAAACTTCTTCAAATTGTTCATGCCCCACAAAAAACACTGCCTCACGCCGTGAGGAAACAGTTGAAGTGCGCAGCGCGCATAGAGCGCGAGCTCAAATTACACTAGTCTTCAACTGGGGGCAAAACACTAGAGCGCTGACTGGAAACGAGACAGATGGTAGCCGCCATTTTGGAATTCCGCCAACATCTGAAGTGAGTGAACTTATGAAAAGATTGAATAGGCCTTTTAGAAATAAAAGAGTGTCTCTTTGTTAAGGAACAAAAAATCAATCTCTTCTCTTTGAAATTATAAAGTGGCTGGTGAACTCCACATCGAAGTTTTAATTTACCAGTCCTGACACTTGTACGTTTACATTAGAAGCTCACCAGGGACTTGGTGTGTGGAAAAATGGGAAAAGGCACTTCGAAAATCTTCCACAATCAATGAAACACAGATCAATTAAAGGTGAGCGGGCTGGTGCAGAACATACAATACACTTGTAGAATTATGTGGCGCACGCGCTCAGATCTGAATGCTAGGACTCCCTCCTGGAGCCATAGTTGGCCCTGGGGACCACCACCCCCAGGGCCGGCTCCGGCTATGTTCCGGGGTGCCCACCCCTGGAACATGGCTGTTTGCTGTGGCTTGGTGGGAGTTTTACTGCTCCTGCCAAGCCACAGCAAGCGAGAGCTCAGAAAAGCTCTCGCTTGCTAGAAGCAGAGCAGAATTTCTTTTAGACATAGGGAGCTGCATGTTTAGCAGCTCCCTATGTCTGAAAGCAATGCCGGCTCCCACAGGAGGACGGGACCGCAGGGGCCTTCAGGCTCCCCCTGCGGTCCCAATACAGACTGCGTGCCCTGAGTGTACCCAGAACAAAAGGCCTGGCCCCAGGGAATGGGGTCCCCAGGGCCGAAATTGGCCCTGGGAAGGGGGGGGCCATGCGGCATCCTTCCACCAGTGAGTCTTTGGAGTTGCAGCTTCTAAGAATGAAGAAACTCACCAGACTTTGGAAAACATTTGAATTCCTCGAATACTTGGAGACTGAAACTCACAACTAATCGCAACAGAATGCTGCCAAACTCAAGCGCTGTCAAGCAGAGAAGTGAATCTTGGTGAAACACTACTCTTCTGAGGAAACTTCTTCAAATTGCTCATGCGCCACAAAAAACACTGCCTCACGCCATGAGAAAACAGTTGAAGTGTGCAGCGCGCATAGAGCGCGAGCGTGAAGTACACTAGTTTTCAACTGGGGGCAAAACACGAGAGTGCTGACTGGAAACTAGACATATGGCAGCCGCCATCTTGGAATTCCGCCGACATCTGAAGTGAGCGAACTTATGAAAAGATTAAATAGGCCTTTTAGAAATAAAAGAGTGTTTCTTTGTTAAGGAACAAAAAATCAATCTCTTCTCTTTGAAATTATAAAGTGGCTGGTGAACTCCACATCGAAGTTTTAATTTACCAGTCCTGACAGTACCCCCCACCAAAGCCCCCTCTCCTCCCACCTTAGGCTTCTTGGGATGGGTTTTGTGAAATTCTCGAACCAGCCTAGGGGCATGAACATTTGTACTAGGCTCCCAGGACCTTTCCTCTGGACCAAAACCCTTCCAATCTACAAGGTAAAATAACTTCCTGTTCCTTACTTTTGAATCTAAGATTCGTTTCACTTTGAATTCTTCTTCTGACTGGAACTGAACTGGGGCTGGTGGAATGACCTTTGTCAAGTCTGGTAGACTTCTTTTTACCAAAGACACATGAAACACAGGAGGAATTCTAAACTTGGATGGGAGCTGAATTTTTACACTGACTGAATTAACCATCTTTTCTACCTGAAAAGGCCCCAAAAATCGAGGTTGGAATTTCCTGTTCCCTTTTAATCGCATATTGCGAGTGGAGATCCAAACCATATTGCCTGACTCATAAACGGGATTCTCTCTTCTCTTCTTGTCTGCCTGCTTTTTAAAGGAACTCTTAGCTTTCACAAGATTATTAGTGGCGGTCTGATAGGCCTTTTGCAAATCTTTTACCACTACTTCCACTGCCGGAACTTCGCTCTCCTGTTTCCCAGCTAACATGTTAGGGTGTCTGCCTGAGTTTAAAAAGAATGGGGAATAACCTGTGGAGGAATGAACTGCATTATTGTAGGCAAACTCCGCTGCCCAAATCAAATCCGGCCATTCACCTTCCTGCTCCATCAGGAATAAGCGCAGGTATTGCTCCAGATCCTGATTTATCCTCTCAGTTTGTCCATCAGTCTCTGGATGGAAACCTGTGGACAAACGAGAGTCAACTCCAAGTCTTTTTAAAAAGGCTCTCCAAAAATGTGAGATAAACTGGGGGCCCGATCCGAAATCACCACTTTAGGGATCCCGTGGTACCTTCACTACGTGTTGTGAGAAGAACATAGCCAACTGGGCAGAGTTGGGAAGGGATTTGAGTGGGACGAAATGGCTCATCTTAGTAAAATGGTCAACTATTACCCAAATGGTGGAAAACCCCTGACTGGAGGGCAAGTCTACAATAAAGTCCATAGAAACTGTATGCCATGGATAGGGGGCTACAGGTAAAGGCATCAGCAAACCTTGTGGAGCCTGCCTGAAAACCTTTCCTTTGACACACTGTTCACAAGATGCCACATACTGTCTCACCTGAGCTTCCATTTCTGGCCACCAAAACTCTCGTTTTATCAACTCCAAAGTTTTCTTCACTCCCTTGTGCCCAGCCAATTTATTATCATGACAATGCTGAATGACCTTCTTCTGTAGGAACATAAAGATTTCCATGATAATAGAGCTTTCCATCCTTTAGTTCTCTTCCAGAGCGTTCCTTAATACATTTCAACTTATCGTCTTCAGAAAGAGAATTCAGAAGATTCTCCTCCAATTTGGCGTACTGAATGGTTCCAATGATCTTTTCTTTAGGTATGATTAATCCTTCAGTAGCTGGCTCTTTTCCTTCTACTGTATCTATCCGAGACAAGGCATCAGCCTTTCCATTCTTTGCACCAGGCTTGTAAGTCAAAACAAAATTATACTCTGCAAAGAAAAGTGACCATCTCAATTGTCTGGGGTCAATGTTCTCGCTGACCTTAAAAACTGCAAATTTCGGTGGTCGGTGAAGACCGTAATCTCATGCTTAGCTCCAAATAATTAATGCCTCCATTCCTGAAAGGCATCCTTCTCTGCCAACAGTTCCTTGTCTGTGATTGCATAATTGACCTCTGCAGCAGTTAACTTTCTGGACCGATAGGCCACCGGATGAAGCTGCCCAGTTTGCTTGTGCCTTTGAGACAGAATTCCACCAATGGCCAAATTGGAAGCTTCTGCCTCCACAAAGAATGGCTCTTCTGCATCCGGATGCTGTAAAACCGGTGCCATGGTAAAGGTGAACTTTAATAAATGAAAAGCCTCTTCCGGTTCAGTACTCCAAACAAACTTCCCCTTCTTCTTCAGTATACGAGTAAGGGGGCTATCCTTCTCAGAAAAGTTATGTATGAAGCGCCTGTAAAAATTGGCGAAACCAAGAAAACTTTGTATTTCCTTTACATTTCGAGGAGAAGGCCAATCTTTTATTGCTCTCACTTTAGTGTCATCCATTGAAACTCCATCTAGAGACAATATGAAGCCCAAAAACTCCACTCGAGAGGTATGAAATACACACTTTTCCAACTTAACATAGAGTTGGTTTTCCAGCAATCTTTTTAAAATCGCTCGCACATGAAACACATGTTCTTCCAAATTCGCCGAGAAGATGAGGATATCATCAATGTATACCACTGCGAAGCAATCCAAAAACTCCCTGAGAATGTCATTGACGAAGTGCTGGAATGCTGCTGGAGCGTTGCAGAGGCCGAACGGCATGACTTGATATTTGAACAGACCAAATCGAGTTCGAAAAGCGGTCTTCCACTCATCGCCCTCAGCCATCCTCACCAAATGGTAGGCCCCTCTCGGATCCAACTTGGTGTATACCTTAGCTTCCTTTACCTGATCCAAAAGTTCTGATATCAAGGGCAAAGGGTATCGATTCTTCTTGGTGACTAAATTCAAGGCTCTGTAGTCAATACATGTCCTAAGCTTCTCATCCTTCTCAGGGATGAAAAACAAAGGAGATAAGACAGGGGACTGAGAGGGTCGTATGAATCCGTTTGCAAGGTACTGATCCAAATATTCCTTCAAATGACTGTTTTCCATTTCCGAGAGAGCATAGATTCTGCTACAAGGCAAGGAAGCTCCAGGTTCTAAATCAATTTTGCAATCATATTCACGATGCGGGGGCAGCCTTTGTGCTTCTTGTTCATCAAAAACGGGAGCCAAATCCTGGTATTCGCTGGGGATCTCAGGTACTTCTAAGGCGCAAACCATGAGAGCCTGCGTTGCCAATCTAGACGATGGCAATGGTCGAAATTCAGTGTTACTAGAATGAAACCTATGCTCTTTGCAGTATTCCGAATTTAATTCCACAGTCTTAAGAGCCCAATCAATTTTTGGATTATACTCGGTGAGCCACGGTAGTCCCAGTATGAACTGAAATTGCGGGGCATCTATGAGATTAAATCTCAACAAACTTCGATGTTGTCCGGGACCAATCAGAATAATTTCTTCAGTGTCATAAGTAATGGGTCCAGATGATAAATTGGTTCTGCCCACTGCTCCAACTGGTTCTGGTTTTTCTTTCTTAATAAATCGAATTCCGAGTGAATTGGCAAATTTAATATCGCAAAAGTTACCAGTGGCTCTGGAATCGATCATGACTGATACCTTTTCCACCTCTGAATTTCCAAATTTGAGCTGACTAGAGATTGTCAGATGGGGGGCATAAGATTGAAGAGTATTCGAGACTAGTTGTGTGTCTGGAGTCGTCTTATCGGCAGCACCCACCAGAGCAACCCCTTTTATTGGTGGGGCCTGTCTTTTACCCAAGAATTGTTCTTTGGCTTCTTAGGACACTCTTTAACGAAATGCCCAGCATTTCCACAGTACATACACAGTTTTCCACTCCTGCGTCTTTCTCTCTCTTCTTTGGTCAAGGGACCTCGGACCGTACCAATCTCTATAGGTTCTTCTCCTGACGTAAATTCACTCGATTAACTGGTGTCTGGTTTCATTCTGTCAAATCTAGGAGGCATAGGTCACCAATCTTTTCGACGTTCACTCTTCCTCTCATTTTGTCGTTGATCAATTTGTAGCAACAAATCAATTAATTCAGAAACATCTGTGGGTCTTTTAGGGATTTGAGCCAGACCATCTTTCAATTCGTCCTTGAGACCTCTATAGAAGATTGCTGCCCTCTTAGCTTCAGGCCAATTAGTTTTGACTATCAACTTGTTGAATTGTGCAAGATACGCAACCAGCTCTCGATTTCCTTGCTTGAGATCAAGCAGTTCGTTGTCTGTAGTCTGAGAAACTGTTCGGCGATCAAAGATGCGAAGGAACTCCTTCTTAAATTCCTCAAAGTTATACAAAATTGGATCATTACAATTGACCAGTGGCATCAACCAGGCTGCTGCATCTCTGCTCAGGTAAGACAGCATGAATGCTACCTTGGATTGATCCTCCTTGAAAATGATGGGCCTACAAAGAAAATGCAAGGAGCACTGTGTGAAAAAAATTTGAGCCTTATGTGGGTCAACATTAAATTTCTCAGGGGCCGCTAAGGGAATTGTGGGTGAAAATGCATGGATAACTTGTGTAGTCAATTCTGCTGCTGACGGGGAGGGGGAAAACTGTTGGGGCTTTTGCTCCTTAACCATTGGATTGACCCTTTCAACCAGATCGTCAACAATCTGACAAAGATAAATTGCTTCCTGACTAGACTTCCTAACCTCATCTCGTAGGGTCTTATTCTCTTCCATGGTTTCACTTAACTTTTTCTGTAATCCCTCCAAAACTGTTGCTAAAGCCTTGACGTCGAAACCTTCCGCCATTCTGCCCGAGTGGAAGAGTTGTATGGCACTTCAATCTGTCAGTGCAAGTACCACGCACCTCGTAACTTGGCTTCCACGGGAGCAGAAGAGCAAGTCCCAGATCCCAAACTCCACTGCCAGTGAATATATTCACTTACAGTAAAGAGGGGGAAGGGGGAATTGGAGAAACAAGAGAGACCGTCACTGCTGTGTTCACCTCACTGGAATCCCTGCAAGGACTCTAACGAACACCTGCAATTACAAGAACAGAGTTTACTACTTCACAACACCTACGCCCTCTAGAAATTCCCAACCTCCTCCCACTGAACAATTACCTTTTAGACTCAGTGGTTTAGCTGCTCTCTTTCGCCTAGTTAGATTGAGATTAGACGCACTCTTGGTTTTGTTTCTTAATATTAATTCTGCTACTCCTGCGCCACTACTTGCAGAGTTAGTATTGCTTTTCTTATCGTAGATAGTCTTTTAGCTTTTTATTCTCATACTTTTCTCTCACAGGAAGAAATGTGCAGATAAGATGGTAGGTACAAATATATATATATATATTTATATTTACGGAAACATTGAGTCAAGAGTTGAATGATGTCTGGACTAAGCGCTGAAAAAACTATTACAGTTTACAAATCAGTTCCATAAGTTCTGGTAAGTCTTTACTAATGCGCAGCAACTACTTCCTACAATAGTCTTTAGAATTGACTGCTGAGATGCCTGAAAAAAGCTGCACTCTAGCGCTTTACTAACTCATGAATATAATGCGCTCTAGTACTCAGCAAGTCCAAATTTAACTTCTTCAAGACTCCCTGACACAGAGGGATTCGGTTGACCTTTCAGAAAGAAAGCGCAGGACTTACTTGCTGTTCCGGATACCTTTGGGTGAGTCTTTGGAGTCGCAGCTTCTAAGAATGAAGAAACTCACCAGACTTTGGAAAACATTTGAATTCCTAGATTACCTGGTGACTGGAACTCACAACTAATCACCACACAATGCTGCCAAACTCAAGCGCTGTCAAGCAGAGAAGCGAATCTTGGTGAAACACTACTCTCCTGAGGAAACTTCTTCAAATTACTCATGCTGCACAAAAAACACTGCCTCACGTCATGAGAAAACAGTTGAAGCGCGCAGCGGGCATAGAGCGCGAGCGCAAAGTACACTAGTCTTCAACTGGGGGCAAAACACTAGAGCGCTGACTGGAAACGAGACAGATGGCAGCCGCCATCTTGGAATTCCGCCGACATCTGAAGTGAGTGAACTTATGAAAAGATTGAATAGGCCTTTTAGAAAGAAAAGAGTGTCTCTTTGTTAAGGAACAACAAATCAATCTCTTCTCTTTGAAATTATAAAGTGGCTGGTGAACTCCACATCGAAGTTTTAATTTACCAGTCCTGACACTTGTACGTTTACATTAGAAGCACACCAGGTACTTGGTGTGTCAAAAAATGGAAGAGGCACTTCGAAAATCTTCCACAATCAATGAAACACAGATCAATTAAAGGTGAGTGGGCTGGTGCAGAACATACAATACACTTGTAGAATTATGTGGTGCACGCGCTCAGATCTGAATGCTAGGACTCCCTCCTGGAGCCATAGTTGGCCCTGGGGACCGCCACCCCTAGGGCTGGCTCCGGCTATGTTCCGGGGTGCCCACCCCTGGAACATGGCTGTTTGCTGTGGCTTGGTGGGAGTTTTATTGCTCCTGCCAAGCCACAGCAAGCTAGAGCTCAGAAAAGCTCTCGCTTGCTAGAAGCAGAGCAGAATTGCTTTTAGACATAGGGAGCTGCATGTTTAGCAGCTCCCTATGTCTGAAAGCAATGCCGGCTCCCACAGGAGGACGGGACCGCAGGGGCCTTCAGGCTCCCCCTGCGGTCCCAATACAGACAGGGTGCCCTGAGTGTACCCAGAACAAAAGGCCTGGCCCCAGGGAATGGGGTCCCCGGGGCTGAAATTGGCCCTGGGAAGGGGGGCCATGCTGCATCCTTCCACCAGAATTTAAAAAAACATAGAAATTCACAGAAAAAACAAAGGTTTCAGGGACGTTATAGTTAGGCTCAGATTTCACTTGTACCTAACCAGTAAATATCAGCAGTTATATTTACCTGAGCTAACTATAACTTATGCAATGTGCTTTTTGATAAAAAAAAGATTTGTAAAAAGGGTAAATCCCCGGGGCATGGGGTCCCCGGGGCACAAAACAGCCAGGAAAGCCAGGGAAGGGGGCCCACAAAAAAAAGCTGGCAACTCATGAAGGCCCCGCCCCCTTTCTCCAACACTCTGAAAACGTGCCTTCTGGCGCTCTGCTGGTTGGGGGATGAAGTCCCCTTGGCTGCTGAGGTTCCTTAGGGGCCAACAAGACCTCCTGTTGCAAATGCATCTCACAATGCACTGCTGGTGGGGGGATAAGGTCCCCTTGCCTCTTGAAGTCCTCAGAACTAAAGTGTACTTCTTCCCCCAACCAGTAGTGCGCAAGGAGGCACGTTTGCAGAGTGGTGGAGAAAGGGAGTTTGGCCTCTGACAACCTCTCAGCAAACCCACTGTGTGGGACTTGCTGGAGGTAACAGAAGGGGTAGTTGGCCCCCAAGGCCCCTCAATAGCCAAGGGCACTTCATCCCCCTACTAGTAGTGTGCCAGGAGGTGCTTTTTCAGAGTGGTGGAGAAAGGGGGCGTGGCCTCCTTCCAGGTGTCAACAATCCTGCTGTGTGGGACTTACTGGAGGTAACATGAGGGGTAGTTGGCCCCGAAGGACGTCCTTCGGAACCAACTACCCATCCTGTTATCTCGAGTAACGCGAAGTGAGGAAAACTCTGCGAACTCCATGAGCGGAGCGGAGTTCACCACCCAGACTTACTCACCTATACAGCCACTCATACACCCACTCACTCACTAATACAGCCATTAACATATCCACTCATACACCCATACAGCCACTCACACACTGAGTCAGTCACCCAAAGAGCTGCTCACACACCTAGTCACTCACCCATACAGTCAATCACACATCCACTTACTCACCTATACAGTTACACACACACCCATTTACTCATACAAACACTAACACCTACTCACTCACCTATACAGTCACTGGCAGAAGCACACACTCATCCATATAGCCACTCTCACATTCACTTACTCACTCATTCACCCATACAGTCACTCATGTACACTATCACTCACCTATACTGCCTTTCACATACCCAGTTACTCACCTATATACCACTGACACATCCACTCACCCACACAGCCATACACACACTCACTCACCCGTGCAGCCCCTCACACACGCACAGTCACTAACCCATACAGCCACTGACTCACCCACTCATTCATCCATGCAGGCAGTCACACACCCCCTCACCCACCCATACAAACACTCAGAAACCCATACAGGTTCTCAGTCAACCAATCAATCACTCATGCAGCCATTTACATATCAACTGACAAACCCATACAGCCACTTAGACACCAACTGACAGACAGATACAGACATTCACACAACCAGTCACTCATCCATACATTCACTGAGACACCTAATCACTCACCTATGCAGTTAATTGTGCACCCACTGAATCATCCAAACAGGCACTCTTACACCCACTGATTCACCAATAGACCTTGCTGCTTGCCGAATAAACCCTTTATTATAATCTCCCTAACGAGTGCCTCCCAGTTTGTCTACAGAAGCGTGTATTGTGTATTGTCATACAACGCAACTCACCATCGCGCTGGAGTGCACCCGGGACGCGTGGTGCGGCGTCGGGTGAACTTTCGTTGTATACCATATATATATATATATATATATACGGGGCCTGTTTGCACACATGTCACCTCAAGCCCCGCCCCCTCCCTTAACCACTGTGCAAACGCGCCCCGTGGCGTGTTTTAAGTTGGGGGATTAAGTCCCCTTGAATCATGAGGGTCCCTGGGGTCCAACTAGCCCACCCTGTACCTCCAGTATGCGCCAGGGAGCTGCGTTGCAGAGAGGTGTTCAGAGGCCACGGCCCTTTTTACACCTCTCTGCAACGCAGCTCTGTGGTGCTTTCTGGACATACCTGGTGGTCTAGTTGGCCCCCAGGGACCCTCAGGATTGAAGAGGATTTAATTCCCCATCTTAAAACGCGCCACGGGGCCTGTTTGCACACATGTCACCTGAAGCCCCGCCCCCTCCCTTCACCACTGTGCAAACGCGCCCCGTGGCGCGTTTTAAGTTGGGGGATTAAGTCCCCTTGAATACTGAGGGTCCCTGGAGTCCAACTAGCCCACCATGTACCTCCAAAAAGCGCCACAGAGCTGCGTTGCAGAGAGGTGTAAAAAGGGGCGTGGCCTCTGTACACCTCTCTGCAACACAGCTCCCTGGCGCATACTGGAGGTTCCTGGTGGGCTAGTTGGCCCCCAGGGACCCCCAGTATTCAAGGGGAATTACTTCCCCTTCTTACAACGCGCCAGGGGGCGCGTTTGCAGACTATTGGCCCCGGGGACCCAATCCCCCGGGGCATTCCCACTGTTTTTTTAAAATAAAATATTGGGAGGGGGGCTGCATGGCCCCCCTCCTCAGGCCATTTAAGGCCCCGGGGACCCCATCCCCCGGGGCCGGCCTTTGCGTCTTTTTTTTTTTATTTTAAATAATTCCTTTTTTTGGGAGGGGGGCTGCATGGCACCCCTCCCGGGCCACTAATGGCCCCGGGGACCCCATCCCCCGGGGCCTGGCCACTCGTTGGGGACCGTGGGGGGGTCCCCAATCCCCGCACAGTCCCGCCGGCTCCCCGCGTCCTGCGGGAGCCGGCATTGCTTTTCCATAAGGGGAGCTGCTGACATGCAGCTCCCCTTATGGAAAAGCAATATGCTTTGCTTCATTGAAGCGAAGCAAGTTTGCAATGACATGACGGGAGCCGCGCGGCTCCGTCCCTGCCATTGCAAACAGCAGTGTCCCGGGGGTAGGCATCCCGGGACACTGCAGGAGCCGGCCCTGGGGGTGGTGGTCCCCAGGGCCACCACAGGCTCCAGGAGGAGGCCGCACGGCCCCCCTCCCAACATCAACTGAGCCCCGGGGAGGTGGTGGTCCCCGGGGCTTCGGGGGTCCGAAACGGACCCCCCACATTTCTTACATTAGTGCCCCGGGGAGGTGGCGGTCCCCGGGGCGTGTGGAGGGGCTGGAGACTCCCCACACAGGTTATTTAATTTAAAAAAAGAAGCCCCGGGGTGTGGCGGTCCCCGGGGCTGTGGGAGGGCGGAGATCCCTCCCGCACCATTTTTTTTTAAAGCCCCGGGGGGTGGTGGTCCCCGGGGCTTGGGGGGCATTAGAGGCCCCCCTATAAAATATAAACCAACCCCCGCATGCATCACGGCGGGATCCGCGCACCCTAAGCGCATCCCTCCGATTAAAAAAAAAAAAAAAAAGCTTTTTTCTGCCCAGGGGGTCCTTGTGGGACCCCCTGAGCAGACCTAGGGGGTCAGGGTGTTTCTACCCTGCCCCCTTTTTGCGTTTTGCGACTTGTTTCTGTGCCTCGGTTCTACCGAGGCACAAAATGGCTGCCAACACTTCCTGATTTGGAGTGTTGACAGCCACTTGACAGCCAATTAGCATGCAGCTCGGGAGGGTACGCGGACCCTACTCGGCCATAGATATATATGTGATTTTACTTTTGATTTTCTCAGGAACTACTAAACGGATTTACACCATTTAACCAAAAGGCACGACTCTGAACCAAGGGCTACCTTTTTGCCAAATTTGGTGTAATTCCGTTCAGCAGTTCGTGCTGTAGCTGCGATGAAAGGTTCCTATGGAAAATTGCATGGGGAAAACACGTTTTGGGACCCCCCTTTTTTCTCGGCCCCCGCTTGCCAAATCACCCCGAAACTTTCAGGATAGGAGCGGACCGGAGCAGGCCATAAGTTTTGAAAATTTCGCGAAGATTTGTCAACCGGCGCCAAAGTTATTTCAAATAGAATGTTGCGGATTTCCTATGGAAAATAGTTCCTAACTATAACTATCTACTGGCGACCGCCAGTAGATAATATATATATATATATTTAATGAACAGAAGTGCCACAGCCCAGTTCCAGACTGCCAAAACATTTATTCAATATTGCAGTTCACAGAGGCGGGAACTCCTTCCTGACGCATTTCGGCTTGATTGCCTTAATCATAGGAAATGACGTCTTCACAGGCCACAGGTTTTTAAATGATCTTGAGTCATGTGACTTATGCTGACAACTGCAAGTCCCATAATGCTTCTCGCACTGCAAGACAATGTCCGTGATGTCAAATGGAGTTTGTCTCTTGCAGTGCCTGTTCTAGATAAAAAACACAGGCAGGGTAAGTCATAAGTGAAATATGCAACACTCGGAGAAGTCAAAGTTCACGAAGTAGTCTCCATAACCCATATAAAACTGATGCATTGAGTCTGGTCCTTATCAAGCCGAGGTGGTTGATCTTGCTTGTCACCCTTTCCCACCTTCGTTAAGGTTAGTCTTCGGACATTCCATTTTTCTTCCAGGCACTGCAAGAGACAAACTCCATTTGGTATCATGGACATTGTCTTGCAGTGCGAGAAGCATTATGGGACTTGCATTTGTGAATGGAATTAAACCAAATTTGGCAAAAAGGTAGCTCTTGGTTCAGAAAGCACTCTTTTGGTTAAATGGTGTAAAACTTTTCAGTAGTTCCTGAGAAATTTAAAGATTTCTCAGATATACAACTGTGGCTGCGGTGGATCAGCAAACCCTCCCGATCTCGTGCTTGAGATCTGATTGGCTGCCAACAATTCAAATCAGGAACTTTTGGCAGCCATCTTTTGACTTGGTTGAATGAGTCACAAGAATAAATACCTCAGCCTTTAGTCTTTTTGCTTCAGATTGTGGGACTGCTATTCCTACATCACCAGTGAGCCTTGGCTCTCTTTTATGCTGTAATCTGAGTGAAGGAAAAAATTGTAGACAATAGAAAAATAGTTGTGAGCTAGCATGCTTCTATTAGGAGTAGAATTCTCTAAATTGTTCTGTTTCTTTTACCATATATATAGTAGGCTGCTTAGCCTTTGGGCTTGATTTTTAGTCTATCCCTGTAATGAAACAGGAAAACTCCACATCATGCCATTCCCAACTTTTCATAGTGCTCCTCATGCCACAAGATAATGCTTTGATGATGTTACATAAATATTTTTCTTAATTCAAATAACACTGTCCTAACAGATTCTGAATGCCTGGTTGTCTCACTCTTGACTTACAAAGCAGCATCTTTGACACAGGAACAGTTAAAATACTTCATCCATATTTTGCCATTTTTTACCAGGAATGATGGGCATCACTTTTCCTCTAAATGAGTGCTCAGATGTCTACCTGGTGTCATGTACATTAAGTACTTCAGAAAAGATAGAACACCTGGAAAAAGTAAAATAAATAGTTGCTAAGTTTTTAATTCCTTACAATTCAGATTTGTGAAAGGCAATTTTTATGGTATGCAGTGCTGTGATATTTTGTTATCATCAATCATCACATCTTCTCCGAATGGTTGTCAGAATGATCACTCTCCAAGAAGCTAATAGTGAAGAAAGTTAACAATAACACTACAACCAATTCTATCCTTAGTTTATTCAATTATGCAAAAATTGAATTTTAATGATACAATTTGTATCATGATGCTTGATTTAAATATTTTAACTTGTGATTTGTATGTAATCTTCTGTGGAATAATATTCCAAAGTAATATTAGTTGGTTGACTTACTATCATGGATCATGCATTTCAACTTAGCGTCCATAATCAGTTATTATATATAGAGACTTCCTAAGTTTGAAAGGTGTTTGACCAAAATATTATCGCATTTATATTGCATCAAAAACATTGTCGTCAGGAATATTTCAGTTAAGAATATAATTTTTAGTGAAGTTGTTAATATCTTTGTAAAAAATATTTCTGTACGTAATAAAGTTATATGCTGTATAATTTTTTTTAAATATTTTAATAATATTATCAGTACTCAATTTTGGGGGATAAAAATGTTAAAATGCTTTAGTAGTGTGATGTTTATTTTATAGGGGAGTTTTGTGGTTAGTTTCAATTTTTTTGATGATATATATATATATTTTACATTTTTCTCACATTTAAATATTTAAAAAATATTTTTATATTATATATAAAATTGTCATGTAGTAGTGCAGGTTGTTTCTGTAATTTTTAAATTTAGTAAAGTGTTTTTAGGTAAGGAATGTAGGCTGTATAGCGGTAAAGGGTCTGGAGTTTCATAAAAATAACTTTGAAGATTTTATATTCTATTAAATTGAAAACAAATATGTTGTTTAGTTTAGTTTATAGTTTAGTTTATAATTTATAAAGCGCCTGAATCCCCCCCAGGGGTATCTCCGCGCTAGTGAACTGCTTATGTTGGCCAGAGAAGAGGAACAGATCAAAACAGTGCAGTCTTAAGGAGCCTACGGAATGCAAGTGATCGGAGCACTCCAGCAGATGGATGGGTAGCTTGTTTCAAAAGGTAGGGGCTAAGTGGAAGAAGGCTTTCACACCCAGCCGAGATTTTTTATAGCGTGGAACCACGAGGAGAAATTTGGTCCCTGAGCGTAACGCCCTGGGTGGCTGGTATTTCATAAATGTTTCTGCCAGATAACTGGGGCCTTTCCCGTTTAGAGATTTGTGTACAATGCAACAGATCTTAAAACGTATCCGCTTCCGCACTGGGAGCCAATGGTGGTTGTGGTTTTAAGTGCAATGTAAATATTTTTAAACATATTTTTAAACAATCATTTTGTTTTCCTAACATTCTTTTTATGTAAAATAGTTTTTTTTAATAGTGCATCACATATTTAAATGAAATATTTTTGTATAACTGGAAGCTATTTATACATTTAGGCCCTAATTAGGAGTCGTCGGTAAGCCTCCAACCGCTCGTCGGAGGATTACTGACCAACATCCCTGGTATGAATTCCGACTGCCGTATTATGATTACGGCGGTCAGAATTCAAATCAGCCGGTCAATCTGGTTGGCTTCTGACGGGCTCAAGGAGCCCGGCGGCCAGTCGGAACTGCCACCATAATCCCATACAGACGGCATTTCCACCGACGGGATTATGATGTCAGTTTCCGACAGCCTTTCCATGTCGGGCTTTCTGACATGGAAAGCCTGTCAGAAAGTTACTTTGGCGGCACATAGCAGGGCCCCCCTTCTTCAGCAGCCTCCGGTTGGGGGCCGAGGGGGCACTATGGTGCCCCTCTGTAAATCCCTGCACCGTGTGGCAGGCAATGGTGCAGGGATTTACAGTGACTACCATTTCTCTATGGGAGCTCGTGCTGCGGCCGATTTCCGACCACACCATGTGTGGTCCCATTGAATTGTGGTTTTGGACCGCCAACCCGAGGTCTTAAGTTACTGCATTTGAATTAACTAAAATCTTTTTTTTTTTATTTAATGGCTAGAATCGCTTATTCAAATTTCTGTTTTTGATTAAATAGTAATCAAGATATTAGTAGGTATTGCTATGTTTATTGAATATTTTTTAATGTTTTTATGTTGTATAATATTATAACAAAATGCTTGTTCTGATGCCAATTTATTATCCTGTGATTTTTCAAAATTATTTTATTTTTATTTTTTATTTAATGTCTTAATTTAAATAAGTGATTGTTTTTGCTTTATTTTTCATGTCTATAATTTAATTTTGGTAGAATTAAATTAGGTTTGTATACTAGGCACTCATTAAAGTGTGATGCATTCACAAATCTAGTTTACATTCCAGTGGGTATAGTAAATATAATCCATTTAATCTCCAATGATTTTCCCATAGTAACTGAGAGTGGGAGAAATAAATCTAACCCTGTTTAGGGGTCGATTCCGATTCGGGCCGGAAATTTCTCCGACCGAGCCGGACCCGGAGAGATTTCCGACCGAATCGGACCCGTGCAGTCCGACCGAACGAGTACGATGCGGCCGTATGTTATCGGACACGAGTCGGTCGGACTCCCATTGAACTCAATGGGAGCCGGTCGTACAACGCGTACGCGGGCTCCCATTGCCTCCAATGGGTGCGAGGCGGACAAGGGCGCCCCCTACAGCGAGTACGCCGCGAGCGCTTCGCGGCGTACACGCACAGGTAGGGGGACCCTTGGGTCCCCCCTGTGTGCGCCTCGCACGGGTACGCGTACAGGGGGTCCGACACGGACCCCCAAAGTACGGCTCCGACAGCTCTTACGAGCCGGAGTGCGCGGCTCGGTCGGACTGCTCGCGGCGCGCATCGTACTTACCCGGCCGGGAAACGTCTCCATTGCGCGGTGCGAATCGGGTCCGACCGAGTCGGTCGGAGCGGTTCGAGTCCGAGCGAGTCGGTCGGAGTTGTCGGGACGCCCGGACGAGTCGGTCGGCGGACTCGCATCGTACTCGCTCGGCCGGACCAGCGTACGGTTCGGTCGGGAAACAGGCTTTCGCATGGCTTTTTTCCCGACCGAATGGTATTGGGTGCGCCTCCGACCGAGATCGGAATCGGCCCCTTAGTGTCCAACAAATTCCTCAATGTAGCTTATATTGAAGTGAGAATAGTACCTCTATACTTCTATCTCTGTAATAGAACAGGAAAACTCCACATCATGCCATTCCCAACTTTTCATAGTGCTCCTCATGCCACAAGATAATGCTTTGATGATGTTACATAAATATTTTTCGTAATTCAAATGACACTGTCCTCACAGATTCTCAATGCCTGGTTGTCTCACTCTGACTTACAAAGCAGCATCTTTGACACAGGAACAGTTAAAATACTTCATCCATATTTTGCCATTTTTTACCAGGAATGGTGGGCATCACTTTTCCTCAAAATGAGTGCTCAGATGTCTACCTGGTGTCATGTACATTAAGTACTTCAGAAAAGATAGAACACCTGGAAAAAGTAAAATAAATAGTTGCTAAGGGGCCCATTACGATGGCGGGCGGAAGCACAACCGCCGTGCTGGCGGATGCAAAAACCACCAGTTACCGCCGGCACGCAGCAGTCCACACGCCCGCCCAATTACGATGCGAAAAGCAGGCCAAACACCGCCGGCAAGCCAGCAACACCGTCTGCCATCAAAGTGCGCCCGTACACGTAGCGGCGCAGCCCAACTGACACACACCGTCCGACGAAACATGTTCCGCCCGGCGCATAAATTACGATGCCGCAAACAAACGGCTCCCACGGCTAAGAGACACCGCACGTGAAAGAGAGGCGGTAACACGGACGCAGAGCACGGACAACAAAGAAGCGGCACCCCGGGCATGAATCCAGCACTGCAGGCCCTTCCCATGCTTCTGCTGATGCACCACCAAGGACACAACGTACTGCGGAGACGCAGGTAGGCACACACACAACAAGTGCACGCAAACAGCGCACACAGTGCAAGGGCGGAAAAAGCGGACAACCCCCACCAGCGCGTGTACACTACACATCCACCATTGCATCCACATATGACAAACAGGCCAAATCCTAACATCGCGGAACACATGTGTACACACCACCTGGGACTAGGAACCAACCACCCCGTCACGGCCCCAAAGCGCCGATGGCGCCGCCACACATGCGCACAACACAGAGGCCAACCGCAGCGCCATGCATGCGTCGCACACAGACACAGGGACACAACCAAGCAGCACACACATCAGCCCCACCCCGAACGCACATGACACGTGACAGGCCTGCCACAGACATGTCCCCAACGCCCAATTCACGGACAACACCCAACGCCACACAACCGACGCACACATGTCAGTGAAGTCACGCAACAGCAGGACACACCCCAGTGTAACAAACATGGCGTAGCACACAGCGGCGGCAACACCAACTAGGAGAAGCAGGGCCCCTTCGGGAAGAGGAACGCCAGTACCACACTGAAAAACCCATACCACCCTGCACATATGAACAAGACATATGAAACGGAACACCAAAGAGCCCGGGGACCGACAACAGGTGGCCCAAGAATAACATCCACACACAAGGCCCAACGCAGAGCGGAAAGGCAGCCTGCCGCCCACACAAGGGAGAGCAGACAGCACTGAATGACCTTCCATTCCAACTCCGAAACCACAGCCCTACGACAGAAGCCGGTGAATACAGCCATTGTCCAAGAATAGACCAACACAGGCATGCCGAGGAGACCGACCACAGGGCAGATAGCGCATATCACAGAAGCACACAACGGACGGGGAAGAAAGAAGAAAACACTCCCCCATGTCGGCCACATGCAAGTTAATTGGAAGGAGTCACACAGCACTGACCTTGAACTGTCTGAGAAGCATGTGGGAAGAGGGCCCGTGTCCTCCAAACAAGCCAACAGAACACAAGTCCTGTCTCCCTACGACTACACAGAGCTCACAGCAACCCCGGAGCGTGCACATTGCAGACTGCACACACAGCCGGAGCACGCCATCTCAACGAACCGCTGCGAAATGGCAACCGCAACACACCTACCCAACTACGCCGAACAGCTCAAGCTGTACAAAACCAACACGATACATACATTGGGATGCGATCTCCTGTCCCTGCTGAACGTAAGTTACCGACTGACTTACCGCATCACATTGTTCAGCTGCGTCATGCCCGTCTTCTACTGTCGGAGGTGTCCCTACCAGCATCCCGTCGAGATATGCCTCTCCAACCCGGCATGTCTGAAGGCGGACCTGCTACCACTACTCCTCCCTCTGGACGCACACGACAGGGCCTGCTCTGCCTATGGGGGCATGGCGTATGTGGCCAACATCGCACCCGCACTGAAATGGGACCACTGTGCCTCCACACGACGGATCATCGAGAACAGCTACATCGAATGTCACCCAGCATGCCCCATCATGGTCCTCCAAGGGACAACTTACGAACAACACCTTGAGAGCCACCATCCGCTTCATTGGCTGGCAAACATGTACACCACCAATGACATGGAAGCCCTGCTGGACGGCATCGCATACCTGACAACCTGTAAATACGTCGGACCACAACGCAGGTTCCCCGAGTGACCTATGAAGTCCAACCCCGCACCCATGCTCAGCTTCCGCACGGACTGGCCAGTCACCACCACAACAGCCATACCAAACGACCGGCAACTGTAACCACACCATCAACGACATCGCCATGACATCGGATATGACCGGGACATGCACACTGTTCCCCATCACATCCAGGAACACCGCATGCATCGTGGGAGGCAGTGGCATGGGCTCTGTGTATCGCACCCACATGGACGGAACTGCACGAACAACCAGGACACGACATGGATCCAGCGCACATGGACACACACACCGCTCAGTGGACATGAATAGGTCGCCTGGAGTCTGTGGGTGCTGCACCCCTCCCACCCCCGCCCCGGGAATCCTATACCAGGACCTTTGCATGGACGACAAGTGCATACAACAACAACACGACCCCAGTGACTGTGACATGTCCAGTAACCACCACAGTGCAACAACAAGTGGCACGCCGCTGCATGCACGCAAGCACATGCCCTGATGTCATCTCACATGCACGCGTGCATGAGGAACAACCGCAGCAAACCTGTCACATGGAACTGAGATGGACTGTGCCCATGATGCCGAGCGGTCTGGTAGGCTACATGTATACCGTCTGTGTCAAAGTCCGCAGCTCCGCAGCTATACGTAAATGTACATTAGCACAGCCTTGGCCAAGCAGATGTAACTCTGAAGCCCACATCCCACATGCAACAGCCAATCACATGTAACCCCACACCCTATCCAATTTGTAATCATGCTCAGTATATCCTCAACATGTATTCCGCTGCCAGTAGTGTCCACTATACTGCATCACAGAGGACAGAAGACTCAATATAATGTTTGAAACCAAAACTGTCTCCGCTGACTCATTTCACAAGTACGAATGAGAGAGGATGAGAGTATGTGAAGTACACGGCAGTCGTGACATGACCATGTAGTCCACTGGTATTGGATGTCAACGCAAATGAGTAGCACTACTGTGGAAGACACACATGTGTCGTGTGAAGTCGTATGGACGCAGTGCTCAGGTGGGTGGGTGCGACGGGTAGATGCGCACATGCCAAGTTGGAGCACGCCGTGTTGGGAGGGGTCATGAACAGTACACCACCGCTTCCCTGGGCATTGTGAGAGGACACCTGTCGGGGGAGTGAACACGTGTGTGCACAGCAGCCGGGCACACGTACAAAGCGGTACCAGGCGCACCTCAGCCCACCCTCTGTGGACAAGCTGGATCCTGTTGTGCGCCCGCCATGCCCCTTGACAAGGCACACACAGCCCCAGTCGACCAGGTGTAACCCCAACATAGTCAATCCGCACAGGTGATACAGGGCACGGGATGGCAGTGGAGCATGGTGTGTGAGAGGTCTCCTCGCGCTCCTCCTGGTCATATCACGCAGGCAATAGAACCTCAACGTCCAGCATGGCAAAAAGTCAAATGGAAGTGTAGGGGGACGCACCACAGCACGAGCAGCACTGACGTCACGGGAGGTGGCTCGCACCATCCCATCCATTGCCCATCATACCAACCACGCCACATGCCATTGCGACTAAGTGCAAGCGCGTGCGCCACCACCCCTGAGCCCTCCCCAGAGAGGCCAAAGAGTGAATGTGTGGGCCATCAGCCACAGACGGACGCTGCCTGGCCGCAAGGGCAGCCACAGCCACTGGGTGTCGCAGGTGGCGGATCCGGAAGGCGAAGACTGTGATGCATAGTCCATGCAGGCCGGGTCTCCATTTGGGGCACCACGCAGGTGGACGGCGTCCCGCCACACATCATACCCTGAGACAGCCCACTCGTGCAACTGGACCCACACATACACTCCTTGCCCTCTCTGGTGCGAGCTTGGGGCTGCCTGTGCAAGCGCTAGCCTCGCAGGTGAGCATGCATATTGGGGGGCGAGGGGAGGACATGAGGGCTGGGGCGAAGATGACTGTATCACTGTCAGTTAGTACAAGGGATGACCCAGATGTGGAAAGGAAGAGACGTGTCCCGTGTGTACTGCAACTAGTCGCCAATCCAACTACCCCCCATGTCCGGAATGTAAGCCCGCACCTAGGCCCGCCCATCCGCCACATCGAACATACCACCAGCACGACAACCTTCCCATTCGAAACACTGACTGGGGGTGGCGACCAGTGAACAATCATGTGTAGCCTACCCACGCGTACATGTGGGCCCTCCATGATCCATGTCACCTGCGGCAAAGACATGACATGCGCAATGAGGGAAGTGAGGAGAGCTGTCCGCCCCACGCGCAGAAGGTGCATCAGCTCCACAGACCCAGCAGCGAGTCCAGCAGGGGTCACATGTGCAGGGGCAGCTGTGCCTGGTGTGAAGGCACATGCATATAGACAGCACATCGACCAATGTGTAGTCTGCCCACATCCACAGTCCATCATCATGCGGACATAGGAATTGAACACAGGGCAACACATCTTAGTTGGTGCACCCACCGTGACCAACAATGCGCAATCATCGACGTACCCGCCCTGTGCATGGCCCCCCACCCAACTGAGGCACATCCAGTGCCACCATCCCACACACACAAGCCTTCCACGGAACATGCTGTGTCCAATGGTCAGTACAGAGTCAGCGCCCATCTGGTGGATCCTGAACAGGAGACACATGCACACACATGCCAGCTCCCACTATGTACGTCTGCCACCTGGCACGTGCAATGTAACCTCTCACCTGTGACGTGTGACTGCAAGCACACAGCCGTCTTGGCATGGGGCTGTCAATGTGGACACCAGTCAATGTTTCGGGAGCTGTGATCCGTACAGTGCTGTACATAGGGTGCAGTGCTGACACCTACTACTGTCTCATATCCCCTCGTGCCACAGGTCCCACTTGTATTGGCCGCTCAGCCCGTGCCCACATCGTCGTCGTTGTGTGCCATACTCATCCAGCCTCGGAAGCAGTTCCATGCTCAGCAGACACTCATGTTGCCGTGGCGTTGCCGCTTGACGAATATGCAGTCAGTCCCCATCAGCACGCCCCGCAAGTCATTGGGGCCTAGATCCCCATGTGCATGCACATGGCAGTGGTATGTCTCACTTGCCATTGCCATTGTTGGGAGACCTGTGTAAGTGAATTGTGGCCGTGCCGTCCCAGCTTGACAGCTGGGCTGTGGCTCATGTGCTTGCTCAGTCATGTCAGTGATGTGTATGCGAAATTGCTATGTGCCGTGTTGCTTTGACATGTGTCCTCTGCCATTTACCCCAGGCGGAGACCGAACATTGACCGCCCATACCAATTGCTGGCGGACATGGACGATACAGAGGTTATCAGGAAGTTTCGGCTGGACAGGCCAACCCTGCATCGACTGTGTGCCATGTTAGAGCCCCATCTCCGTCCCCGCAGGGTGTATCCGACTGCTGTCACCCCCACGGCTAAGGTGATGGCCGCCATGCATTTCTTCGCCACTGGGTCATTCCAGCACACAGTGGGCAGTGGAGGAGGGATGTCCCAGCCCATGTTCAGCAAGGTGCTGAGGGATGTACTGGCAGCCATGATGCTGTACCGAAACAGGTACATCAGATTCCCCAGGGCTCGTGAATTGGCGGCAGTGAAGGGTGCATTCTATGCCCTTGGCAGAATCCCACACGTCGTGGGAGCCATTGACTGCACACATGTTGGCCTTGTTCCACCACAGGCCACTGAGCACCTGTACCGCAACAGGAAGCACACGCACTCCCTGAATGTGCAAGTGGTGTGCCTTGCGGACATGGTGATCACCCACGTGTGTGCCAAGTTTCCAGGCTCGGCCCATGACGCACACATAATGCGCAACAGCATCTTGCCACGACTGATGTCCAATATGCAACAGGATCGTGCCTGTATTGTCGGTGAGTATGTGGAGTGGTGTAGCGTGCTGGCTGTGCGATGCTGTCCCCTGTCCAGTTGGATTAGCAACGGTTCTCTGTGTCCCTCACACCCAGGTGACTCTGCGTATCCGAAAGGGGCATGGCTGCTCAGTCCATTGAGGAATCCTCGCACCCCAGCAGACGATCGATACAATGAGGCACATGGGAGGACCAGACGTGTGGTCGAGCGTACCTTTGGCCTCCTCAAGTCCAGGTTCAGGTGCCTGGACCGCACCGGGGTGCACTGGCGTACTCCCCACAGAAGGTGTGCCAGATAGTGGTGGCGTGCTGCATGCTGCACAATCTGGCCATTCGGAAGCAGATCCCCCTCATTGTGGATGACGGAGATCAACCAGGGCCCCAGCCCGCAGACCAGGACAGCTCGAGTGAGGTGGACAGCGGAGAGGAGGAAGCTGGGAATGTGCGCCAGCAGCTCATCACCCGCTACTTCACTTGATGGTGAGTGTCCATGTACGACGGATGATGTGTCTGTATCTGTGCAGGTGTGTGTGTGCTGTGTCAGGGTGGCCGTATGTTCACTGCGTGCAGTGTGTCAACGCTCCATGGCCAGGGTAGTATGCCACTGTTGGTGACTGTGGCATTGTGCCCTATTGCTCTGTGCGATGTGTGTACATTGCTTGTAGTTGTTGACATGTACTGTGTGATGGGTGTGTGACACACTCATTGAATGTGCTCCTGTTCTGTCTCCCACCCCTAGGTCCCTACAGGCCCTCCGGATTCCATTGCCATGCCACGCATCAGGTGCCTTTCCGCCCAAGGTGGCCGTTGTATTCCGTACAAATAAAACACAGGGCACAAACAGCAGTTAGTGAAAAAGGTGCATTTATTCCAAACTGTGACATGTGATTGTGTGTAAGGTGATGACAAAAGTGGTGCGTGCAGTGACAATGAGCTGTCGGTCATGGCTGCGTGAAGCTCAGGGTGTACCCACTGGTTCTATGTCCATAGTCCAACACACACATGCCATCCAGCTGGCTGTGTGGAGTGGGATCGTAGAGCAAGTCAATGCAGTGGCTGGTCAAGGAAGGCTGGCGGAAGGCTGGCTGGCTGCCTCACTTGCGACTGGAGCGTGCGAAGTCCTCCCGGGAGATCTGTTTCCTCTTCGGACGGCCCCTTCCACGTTTGGGAGGGGGGTATGTGGTGGCGACCTGCTGGTGGTGGGTGAGGTGTGCTCACTGGCTGTGGACGCAGGGGAAGTGGACACTGCTGCCCGACCCTGCGCCCTAGCAGGTGGTGGCGGAGGTGGTGTTGCTGGCCTTGCCTGTGACCCCACCGCCACCACCAGCTGGCCCATGAGGTCCACGAGTTGGTCCATACGGGACACGAATTGGCCCATATGGGCGTCCATGGACCTCAGCACCCCCAGCACCTCCCGTGTGTCTGTAGCAGACCTGACCCATTGTTCTTGGGCCTCCTCATAGGCCCCAAGGACTCTGGCCATTTGAGGCAGGGCATGGCTCCCAGGGGAGGCTGGCGTTTCCCTGACCCTGCTCCTCCTACCAGTCCTGCTGCCACCGGCCTGCCCACTAGCCACATTGCACACCACGGTCCTCGCTGTGGCTCCCAGGGTGGATCCAGTCGGCCGGGCCACCACCTGCGCTGGGGCTGGTGCCAGCGAAGACGTGGTGGTGGTGGTGGCGGTGGTGGTCGGTGCGGCGATGGTGGCGGTTGCGGCAGTGGTAGTGGCCGCAATGACCGTGGGTGTGGCCGCAACGACAGTGGCAGCAGGGGGCTGGGACTGTTCAGCATCCCTGGATGATGGGTTGGTGGGTAGGAGGGGTCCTGTGGAGCGGCTGGGCCCTGCCACACCAGATGGGCCTGCTTGGTGGTCCGTGTCCGAAGAGGAGGACAGATCCTCCAGATCCGTGTGTCCTCGTTGGGGGCTTGTGGGCTGGCTGTGCTGGCTGCTGTCTCCATCCCCAGCATCCGGCAGTTCGTCACCTGTGGAGAGAATGAGATTTGTTATTGTGTTGCACCTGGCGAAGTATGTATTTGTCGTCTGACATTGGCAGTTCGTGCAATCTCGTACATGGGTTTCCCGGAGGCGAGTGTGTGGCTGTGGCATCTGTAGTTGTGTGTGCTAGGCAATGGGACTGTGTGCTGTGCACATGTGGCATGGGACGGATTGGCCATGCCGATGGGTGTGTTGCTGTGCCCCTACTCATTGTGACTCTGGTGTATGCGGGCTCCTGGCCCATCCTGGGTCTGGTTTGTACTTTGCTTTTGGGGTTCATATGGAACGCTTAGGCACCCATATGGCAACATGGGGGCCATGCCCCAGATTCACATTTGGGAGGGGATATGCTTTTGGGGTACATGCTGTAAGCCATGGGTGCCGAACGTGACATGTGTTGTGGCAGCATGACAGTGCATGGTTTGAGGTGTGTGCATGCTTGACATGGCCTGCATATTTGCTGTCTGTTGTGATTACTGGACATGGCATTGGACGCATCGTTATGAGTGAGTGTTGGTTGTGTGCCAGCCAACGTATTGCAGTTGTCCCATCTCCTTGGTGTGCGTGCTGCCCTGTGCCATGTGCATCACTGCAGTGCTCGGGGGGCCCATGTTGTGTGTTGTTGCTCACAGTGTGTCGTGCGCTTCATTGACTTCTGGCACATGGTTGGTCATGGGCATGTGTCTTAGCGTGACTGCTGTATATGTGGCAGCTGTGCGGATGACATGCCTTTCATGAGACTGGGGCTGACGGATGGGATGGATGGTATGTTGTATGTGCATGGTGTGTCTGTGTGTTTGATGGGTTCAGTGGTGTTCGTGTGCATTTATGTAGTTCCGCTCTGTTGCGTCTAGTGTTGTTTGTCTTACATAGGCGTAGTTGTGGGGTGTGTGGTTGACAGGCAGTAGGGGCTACATGGACTGGACTTCAATGGTGTTTCGGTTGTGTGTGATGGGTTGCACAGTGGCTGCCGTGTGGTACTATGTTCAGTGTGGCTTGTGCATGCAGACGTGGCTCCTTGGGTGTTGCTGTGTTTGTGATGGGTCATGTGGGGTGTGAGTCTGTTGTTCATGTCCGTGTGCACATTGTTCACTTGTTCGTGACGGTGGGCGGTGCTGCGTGTTCGTCTGCTACGTGACATGTCCCATGTGTTGGTCGTGTTACGGCCCTCATGCCTCCAGTAATCCAGCCCTGTCCAGTTTCCCACCTGCAGGTTGTTCGGGCGTGCACTGTACTGGATGCCACATGGTTCTAAGCGGGGGTGCTCCATGTTGCAGGTCTGTGGGGGTGGGGGGGTGTTGTGGGTCGTGGGGGTGGCTGGACACCCACTGACGCCGATTGCTGTGGACCGTGATGTCTGCCTTTCGGCTGTCGTTGTGCACTGCGGTGGCTGACACGTGGCTGTGGGGGATGCTCCTCCTTGCTGTGCTGTGGGACTGGGGCCTGGTGTGTGTTGTACTTGGGCTGTCCACCCTCCCACCCACTGCACTTTGTGTTCCTGCCACTTACCTGTTACTTGTCGGTTAGTGCAGCTGTGGCGGACACATGGGTGTGGTGGGTGCTCGTTGTGGCGCTTCTGGCATATTTGTGGACCTGTTGGTGGTTACGTGGCTGGCTTAGTGTACACATGTCCCCACGCATTTTACAGTTGTTCGGTTTGAGCTGTGTGTGGTAGTGTCTGTTGCATGTGTGTGTGATGTGTTGTGTATTGTGTGCTGGACATGGGGGTGTTTGTCCCTGGGAGCTGTGGCATGGTGGTAGTGCATGTGAGTACATAGCGGTGTGCTGGTATACATTAGTTTGTACTTACCAGCCTCCACTCCCCCTGCTAATCCGGCGAGGATCTCCGGATGTATTACGACTCGCACCTTCTCCTCCCACGCTTTGAAGGTCTTAAAGAGCGCGGGATTCCCTCCGCCAGTGACGGCAGCCAGCTCTCTGTTTTTGCCCTCCTTCTTCTTGACCAGGCTCTTTACGTCATTCCAACGTTTGTTAATCTCGACTCTGTTCCTGGGCAGGGTCCCGACTGCATTGACCTGGTCTACGATCCGGTTCCACATTCTGTTTCTGGTGGCTAGTGGTGTGTGCTGGACCATGTTCCCATAGATTTGTGGGTACACCTTGATGATCTCGTCGACCATGACCGTCAGCTCCATGGGCGTGAACTTGGGCATTCTTTGTGGTGCCATGATGTTTGTGGTGCTGGTGCGGTGTGTGTTGTGTAATGTGCAGGGGGTTTGTGGTGCCGGTGTTTGGTGGTGGTGGTGGTGGTGGTGGTGGTGGTGGTGGTGGTGTTTGGTGGTGGTGGTGGTGGTAGTGATGTGTGCGTTTCTGTGGTGTGCTGCTGTCCTTGCTGTGTCACTGTGTCCTCTCCTCTCCTCTCTGGTTTGCAATGTAGCAAGGGGTTGTGGTCTGTGGGAGTGCTGCTTTTGTACTCACCTATGTGGGTGTGTCCTAATGGTCTGTTGTTTTCAGGTGTGTTGTGTCTGGGGTTCTGGCCTTTGTATTTTTTGTTTGTCCGGGGGGTGTTTTCGGGATGTGTACTGTGCTTGTGTATTTGTGCGTGCCTTGCTGTGTGGACTTGTTGGCCATGTTGTGTGCTATTGGTTTTGTGTGCGGATGGTTTCTGTGCAGGTACGTTGGCGCCATGGCTTCTGCCGTGTCGATTCTCATCGGCGTTGTTTGCGCTGGCGGGCGGTATATTTGTGGTTTTTCCGCGCTCATGTCGGTGCGATCGTAATTTCACGTGCGGTGTGTCGGCCGTGAGGGCGGGCGGTTTTGTGTTGTCGTGCGTGTTTCCGTCCGTGGCGGGCGGTTTGACTCCGACTCGGACGTTGGCGGGCGGTATTTTGTGTGCTTTTTCCGCCGATGGCGGTATTCGGTTTGTGTAATCGTAATGGCGTGGTCGTTGTTCAGGCGGTGTGTGCGGGCGGATTTTTGCCGCTTCCATGCCTGGCGGCTTTATTTACGCCGGGTATCGTAATGGGCCCCTAAGTTTTTAATTCCTTATAATTCAGATTTGTGAAAGGCAATTTTTATGGCATGCAGTGCTGTGATATTTTGTTATCATCAATCATCACATCTTCTCCGAATGGTTGTCAGAATGATCACTCTCCAAGAAGCTAATAGTGAAGAAAGTTAACAATAACACTACAACCAATTCTATCCTTAGTTTATTCAATTATGCAAAATTGAATTTTAATGATACAATTTGCATCATGATGCTTGATTTAAATATTTTAACTTGTTATTTGTATGTAATCTTATGTGGAATAATATTCCAAAGTAATATTAGTTGGTTGACTTACTATCATGGATCATGCATTTCAACTTAGCGTCCATAATCGAACATTATATATAGAGACTTCCTAAGTTTGAAAGGTGTTTGACCAAAATATTATTGCATTTATATTGTGACATCAAAAACATTGTCGTCAGGAATATTTCAGTTAACAATAAAATTTTTAGTGAAGTTGTTAATATCTTTGTAAAAAATATTTCTGTAAGTAATATAGTTATATGCTGTATCATTTTTTTAAAATATTTTAATAATATTATAATTACTCAATTTTGGGGGATAAAAATTTTAAAATGTTTTAGTAGTGTGATGTTTATTTTATGGGGGAGTTTTGTGGTTAGTTTCAATTTTGTTTGATGATATATATTTTTTTTTACATTTTTCTCACATTTAAATATTTTAAAAAAGAATATTTTTATATTATATATAAAATTGTCATGTAGTAGTGCAGGTTCTTTCTGTAATTTTCAAATTTAGTAAAGTGTTTTTAGGTAGGGAATGTTGGCTGTATAGCGGTAAAAGGTCTGGAGTTTCATAAAAATAACTTTGAAGATGTTATATTCTATTAAATTGAAAACAAATATGTTGTTTAGTTTAGTTTATAGTTTAGTTTATAATTTATAAAGCGCCTGCATCCCCCCCAGGGGTATCTCCGCGCTAGTGAACTGCTTACGTCGGCCAGAGAAGAGGAACAGATCAAAACAGTGCAGTCTTAAGGAGCCTACGGAATGCATGTGATCGTAGCACTCCCGCAGATGGATGGGTAGCTGGTTCCAATAGGTAGGGGCTAAGTGGAAAAGGCTTTCCCACCCAGCCGAGATTTTTTATAGCGTGGAACCACGAGGAGAGCTTTGGTGCCTGAGCGTAACGCCCTGGGTGGCTGGTATTTCATACATTTTTCTGCCAGATAACTGGGGCCTTTCCCGTTTAGAGATTTGTGTACAATGCAACAGATCTTAAAACGTATCCGCTTCTGCACTGGGAGCCAATGGTGGTTTTGGTTTTAAGTGCAATGTAAATATTTTTAAACATATTTTTAAACAATCATTTTGGTTTCCTAACATTCTTTCTATGTAAAATAGTTTTTTTTAATAATGCATCACATATTTAAATGAAATATTTTTGAATAACTGGAAGCTATTTATACATTTAGGCCCTAATTAGGAATCGGTCGGTAAGCGTCCAACCGCTCATCGGAGGATTACTGACCAACATCCCTGGTATGAATTCCGACCGCCGTATTATGATTACGGCGGTCAGAATTCGAATAAGCCGGTCAATCTGGTTGGCTTCTGACGGGCTCAAGGAGCCCGGCGGCCAGTCGGAACTGCCACCATAATCCAATACAGACGGCGTTTCCACCGTCGGGATTATGATGTCAGTTTCCGACAGGCTTTCCATGTCGGGCTTTTGGACATGGAAAGCCTGTCAGAAAGTTACTTTGGCGGCCCATAGTAGGGCCCTCCTTCTTCAGCAGCCTCTGGTTGGGGGCCGAGGGGGCACTATGGTGCCCCTCTGTAAATCCCTGCACTGTGTGGCAGGCAATGGTGCGGGATTTAAACTGACTACCATTTCTCTATGGGTGCTCGTGCTGCGGCCGATTTCCGACCACACCATGTGCGGTCCCATTGTAATTGTGGTTTTGGACCGCCAACCCGAGGTCTTAAGTTAGTGCATTTGAATTAACTAAAATCTATGTTTTTTTATTTAATGGCAGAATCGCTTATTTAAATTTCTGTTTTTGATTAAATAGTAATCAAGATATTAGTAGGTATTGCTATGTTTATTGAATATTTTTTATGTTTTTATGCTGTATAATATTATAACAAAATGCTTGTTCCGATGCCAATTTATTATCCTGTGATTATTCAAAATTAAAAAAAAAATGTTTTTATTTAATGTCTTAATTTAAATAAGTGATTGTTTTTGCTTTATTTTTTATGTCTATAATTTAATTTTGGTAGAATTAAATTAGGTTTGTAAACTAGGCACTCATTAAAGAGTGATGCATTCACAAATCTAGTTTACATTCCAGTGGGTATAGTAAATATAATCCATTTAATCTCCAATGATTTTCCCATAGTAACTGAGAGTGGGAGAAATAAATCTAACCCTGTTTAGTGTCCAACAAATTCCTCAATGTAGCTTATCTTGAAGTGAGAATAGTACGTCTAAACTTTCTTAATATCCAACATCTTCCCCAATATAGGTAAAGTTGGAGTTGGAAGAGTAAAGCTAACCCCTTTCATGAACAACGCCTTCCCCAATGTAGGTTAGACTGGAATGAGAATAGAAACTCTAACCCCTTTAATGTCCAATAACTTTCCCAATGTAGCTTAGATTTGAGTGGGAATAAGAGATAAGCCTGTTCACTGTCCAACACCTTACACAATGTAGGTCACATTGGACTGAGCATCGTACAACTAACCCAATTAGTGCCCATTGCTTTCCCCAATGTAGGTTAGATTGGAGTGGAGATAGTAAATATAAACACTTTAATGTCTAAGGCTTTACATTAATTTTCAGTAGTAGGCAGTATTGAGTTTAACTTTATGATCTTACTAGCCCAATATAAAAAAATTTGCCCATGTGGGTTTTTACACCCTATTACCAGAAGCCATATGGTGCTCCGCACTCTTACCATGCTGTCTCGTAATTCTATTTATGCCTAAAGTCCATACTAATAATGCTTAAATAAAATAACAAACAACTAGTGTATTAGCATTTCTTGGTTTGCTGAGGGTACACCGTGAACATTGCTTTCCCATGTTCGACATCCTCATCGGGTGCCATCTTAATGCGGTCTATATAAAGCATGAATTGAAGCAGAAAGGGGCCTATCTTCATCATGTTGGTGAAGTTGTTAAACCGCTGTCATATTATAGATACACTAACCCATAAATACAACAAGTGTGATATTGGTACTATTAGGTATTAACCAACAGAAGTCAAATAGAATATATCACTCAGGAAGAGTAACATATGACCCAACCAAGGTCACAATGCCAACATAATCATATAATACATCAATCTCTGTACCTGATATATATCTGCATCATCCTGACCAATATAGTTGTGTGTTGTTTGAGAATCACATTGCTTATTTTATTTCATTAGGTGATATCCTATTGTACCACTTCCACATCATGTTTCTCACCATCCAAGCAATGGCCCTGTCAAAAACCCAAGACAGACCTTACAAAAAGTTCTCACTCACTTATTTATATTCTCCTAGCCAAACCTCTGCCATCTTGTAGCGGTCTATAGTAAGTATACAGTCAGTACAACTACTGCCTCATCTAAATTTAAACAGGGTCTAACATATAACACAATATTTATATTTACAACCAGTTGTCCTGTCCGGTACAGTAAGAGAACCATATCTAATGGTTGCATCATTCTACACCCTTATGTGTGAGGGTTGTTTCACTATGGCCCTCAACACTAACTATCATGAGGCATGCTTTTAAATGTAATCTAATTAAGATTTCAGCAGTACCAAGAAACATCATAATGTGATTTGATTGACATGGTAGTGCCCACAATATTCCTTAGGAACTGTGTGTGACACTTTAAATCTACCCCCTATTAGGATAAAATGTGTCATAGGTGGAAAACATGTTTTTGTGTCACTTCCCCAAACAATTATACTTTATTCACCTAACATATATTACATTTTTTTGTCAATTTCAAAGCCCATCTCAACTGCATTCAACTTCTTAGTCCACATAGCTTCATTTCGTCTTAATTTGAGTTTCCTATTCCTCCACCACCGCCCATTTGGCCAGCAAATAAAATTTCTATCCCATGAAATTGAAAACTCAGATATTGACCTTGTACTTCAAATTCAGCAGCATGTATAGCAATTGAATATCCCAAATCCTCTTATCATACTACTTATGAACATATTTTGCATTTACAAATTATAAATACACTACAACTTTTGTGCCGCAGTTCATATTAGCATTAAACTTGTAATTAAAAGTGCCATTGTAACAGAAACATTTCTACTTGCCAACAACTAATTTGCACATATTACTGTGCCCACATTTATAAAAGCCTTTACATATTGGTGTTGAGCATGGTATCTATTTTTAAGCTTTTCAGTTAACTGGGGCAGACAATATTTCTAAGGGTCCTGTCCTTATGATAGTTCACAATGGGATATGAGATAAATGTTCATGAAAGGGTTTCAATGCTTTTGCATTTGACTCGTGAGGGACATCTAGTAACGACTAGTGGAACTGCAGCTTGATGTATTAATAATTTCAATGCTTTTGCATTTGACTCGTGAGGGACATCTAGTAACGACTAGTTGAACTGCAGCTCTTTGTAGAATTATTTTGATATTGGACACTATAATATTCACTGCCCACTGCTAATCTCGTCCCATAATGCTTTGCAGGGCCTTTGGTTGGGATTGTATTTTTGCCCATAACTGTGCTTGGGGTGGTCCTAGGAGGAAGGACCACCCCAAGTGAAGTTATGGGCAAACATACTATGCCAACCAAAGGCCCCGCAAAGCATTATGGGGCGAGATTCTGGAGTGCAGTGAATATTATAGTATCGGTTCTCCTGCTGAGCTGGGGAGAGCCGCTGTGGCTTGAGGAATGGTTTCCTCAAAGTCTGGTGGGTCTGATGGAGGTGCCCATCCCACCGGGAACCTCAACAGTGATTCTTGGTGAATGGCAGCTTGGGGAGGCCACCCACGGCTGTCCTCGCTTGCTCCCTACCCCAGCAGCACCCATGCATGCTGTTTCAGTCAGGAGCCGGCAACAGCGGGCAGACGGTAGCCCTCTGAGATTGCCTCCTGATCCCCTCAGACACCAGCATGGAGGAAACACACGGGGCGGGGATGGGGTTCAGAGGACCCAAGGAGTCCAGACGCAAGGAGGGCAGCCCGACGCCAGAGCAGGTCCCAAGCTGCCCTCCACCAAGGATCACTGTTGAGGTGCCGGTGAGATGTGCACCTCCATCAGACCCACCAGACTTAGAGGAAACCATTCCTCAAGCCGCAGCGGCTCTCCCATGCTCAGTGGGAGAGCCGATACTATAATATTCACTGCATTCTAGAATCTCGTCCCATAATGCTTTGCGGGGCCTTTGGTTGGGATTGTAATTTTGCTCATAACTTTGCTTGCGGTGGTCCTTGGCAGATGCGACCACCACCTTATCGTTCAGCATGATGTGCTCTTTGTGTTCAAGGCATCTGCTTGGTCCTCTCCCTAGGTTAGAGGGATCCCAAAATCATCACCTCTCTCACTGCTTGCTATATTTCCAATTTCACTTTTGTGAGATAACTATATGCTCTTTCAGTAAGTAAGTAAGTAAGTAAGTAAGTATTGTGCTTGTAGAGCGCACACATGCCGAGGCATTTTGGTGCTGAGGGAGGTCACAGGTTTAACACAGGAGAGGTAGCATTACTTCTGTCTAGCAAATAGCCATGTCTTCAGCAACTTCCTGAATCGAGGTCTGGACGGTTAGAGTCTGATATTGTCAGGTAACTCATTCCATAGTTTGGACGCACGGTATGTCAGGCTCCTACCACCCCATCTAGCTCTATGTATTCTGGGAATCTGGACTAGGCCTTTGTTGGCCGATCTAAGGTTGCGCCGAGGAGTGTACTGTAGAAATAGCTTCTGTTGATCCGCCGCTCCACCCCCAAACTGGCTTTTATGTACCAAGCACAAAGCTTTAAACTCAATTCGCTGTTGCACCTGCAGCCAGTGAAGAGATTTGATGCTGGCAGATATATGGTGGAACTTAGGAATATTCAACAGTATTCTAGCTGCAGCATTTTGAATACACTGCAGTTTTGAGAGTTGATGCTTATTTATGCCCATGAAGAGGGCATTACAATAGTCAATCCTAGAGAGGATCAAAGCGATGACAACTGATATCCGTAATTTAGGAGGGATAAAAGGGAAGAATTTACAGAGGACTTTCAGCCGGAAGAAGCACGCTGATGTAAGCTGGTTAATTTGGCCTAGGAAGCTCAGCTGATCATCCATTAAGATTCCCAAGTTCCTGACCTTTCCTACGGGTACAGGGCAGTTTCCTGCCTCTGCCATCCACCAATCCTGGTTCCAGATCGGTACACCAGACCCAAACTCCATCACTTCAGTCTTTCCAGTATTTAGTTTGAGATAGTTCTGGTGCATCCAGTCCATGATATGTTTTAGACAGCCATGGAATTTTCCCTCAATGGTGTCAGTGTTAGAAGAGATGGAAATGACCAGTTGGGTGTCCTCGGCATATGACACTAGCGAAAAGCCATGTCCTCTGGTTAACTCACCCAGAGGTGTCACGTAAATGTTGAAGAGTGTTGGGGACTGTGCTGACCCCTGGGGAACTCCACAGGGGAGGGTGAACCTCTCTGATTGGTGGTTGCCCCAACATACCCTTTGTTCCCTATCTGTAAGGAAAGAAGCCAGAAGACCGAGCGCCATCTCACTGACACCTATTTCCTTCAGCCTTTGAATCAATACCTGATGGTTGATGGTATTGAAAGCGGCTGAGAGGTCTAGGAGGATTAGGATGGCCTTACCTCCACTGTCCAGTTTCCTACGTATCTCCTCTGTGGCCATAAGCAGGGCTGGTTCGGTGGAATGGTGTTGTCTAAAGCCGTAAAGGTAGAGTTGCTTGTTGCTTTACCAAAGGTGTGTGAGGTTTATGTTTTATTAATTAGGGTTGAGCGGAACGGAGCAGAGTTTTAACAGAGTTTTTTTTTCAACTCCGCGGAATGCCGCGTAGTGTTACTCTGCCAACTCCGCCCACCCTTACTTTTTATGAGCTGCATTAAGATGGCAGCCGATGAAGATGCAGAACACAGGAATACAACATTCAAGTAGTACTCTCCACAGAGTACAACATTCTTATACTTTATTTGTAATTGTACATTATTTTTTTATTTTTTTATTTTTTATTAATATCTTTATTGATTTTACCAATAAGTACATCACAAGATTATCATCATGAAAAAAGAAATTTCAATATTTGCCGAACAACTCCAGCTTGGGGAACAAATAAAGACAAACCCCCGCCCCAACCTCGTTAGCCTGTGCTGCCCTTTATTAGCATACATTTCATCACATCTAAGCCTTTAGTCAAAAGGAATATGTAACCCAGAACTTATGAAGAACGTCCAGTCATCGGGGAACAGGTCCTATATTAGTCCAGCCGGGAGGCCCCGGGATCCACTATTTCCAGTATGGCTATCCTAACACTCCCACGTGGGCCCACCCCCCAGATCCCTTACATCCTGCTGTCTCCCAGGGAGAAGAGTAAATGGTGTTTCACCCCTCAAGGTGAGAGTCCGTCTTCCCTCTCCTCCTGGTCCGCCTCCGTAGCGGTCCCCAGAGAGAGGAGATATGTGGTTAGTGGACTCCATATGTCTCTTGGTCTTGACGAGAGTGGAAGCAACTCGGCATAACAGAGTGATTGTTCCTGCCAGGTAGTGAGGTCCTGTATCCAGTCCTTAAATTTAGGGGCACGTCCCCGACCCCACATGCATGCCACTCTGCGCTTGGCTATGAGGAGTCCCAGTGCAAGGATTTTTCTATATACAGTATCTACATCTTGTGTGCATCCCAACAATGCAACCAGTGGGGTCGGCTGTAACTGCATATCTAACATGCGTGACATGCCCTCGAACACCTGTAGCCAATAGTCATGTATCTGTGGGCACTGCCATGCCAGGTGGAAAAAATCCGCCCCTTCAATCCCGCACCTTGCGCATCTGTCCTCCTCCCGTAGCTTGAATTTGTGGAGTTTGGCCGGTGTGTAGTATAATCTGTGTAGAAACTTATAATGAATGAGTCTCAGACGACTGCTAGCTGTGAGGGCTTCTGTCTGCTTACAACTGTATTCCCACTGGTCATCAGTCAAGGGCGTCTCTAGGTCTTTGTCCCATTCTGCTCGGGCGATTAGGGTGTAAGATAGCGGGCCTTTTGTACGTGATTATAAAGGAGCGAGGTGACATGCCTAGGAGGGTCCGTTTGTAGAAGCGCGTGTAGTGGTGACAGTGTGAGTGGCTCTGAGGGGTATGATGGTGTGGCAGCTCTCACGCTCTGCCTGAGTCAAATGAACATAAAGAGGTCCATTGTGGTAGGATCATGAGTGTCAAAAAATTGCTCTCTAGTGCGGAAATTGCCTCCTATATAGAGGTCCCCCCATGTGGTGTACTTTAGTTTATCGAACATCCAACGGCATTGCCCTTCGTAGGTGATCTGCAGAGATGGGTGATACACCAAGGGCATCTTAGGTGAATACATCATTGGGACATCCAGCCTGGCTGCTATCTTCCTCCAGGCCATGTTAGTGCAGTCAACCGTGGACGGGTCCCGCTCGCGGTCCCCGGCAGAGGTGAACAAGTAACCCAAAGGGGAATTAGGGGCCATGTATCCATCCTCGACCGCCAGGTGCGGCATAAAGGGAGGTGGGTGAAACAAATACACTGCAAAATGTGCCTGGGCACAGTAGTAATAGAATTCAAAATTGGGGACATCAAACCCCCCTAGTGAGTATGGCAAAACAACGTGGCTAGGCTGAGTCTTGCCTGTCTACCCCCCATATTAGGTGAGTAACTTGCATTTTTAACGTCTTGAAAAAAAAACTCCCAGGGTTGTACGGGATATTAGTAAAAAGGTAAAGAAATTTGGGTAAGAAAATCATTTTAACTAATGAAATCCTCCCGGCCATAGAGAGGGGTAGGGACAGCCACCGGGTAATGGTATCTGTCTCTCTATCCATTGTGGCTCCATAGTTAGTGCGCATCAGCTCATCTTTGTCTCTAGTGACTCGGATTCCCAGATACTTAACCTCGTCAGATTTCCAAACTAATGGGTAGTCTAATTGGTGCGGCCTAGTCGAACTGATGAGTGGGAATACTGCCGATTTGGCCCAGTTAATATTTATGCCTGAGATGACCCCAAATTTAGTGATTTCCCGCAAGATAGGGTTAAGAGTGTCCTGCGGATTTTTAATATACAACGTAATATCGTCCGCGTATAGCGAGACTAAAAGCTGTCTTGTCGGATGTACCAATGCCCATTCTTTGTGGTGTTGTCTAAATTTCGCGGCCAGGGGTTCTACGGCCAGGGCAAACAAAATGGGGGAGAGGGGACAGCCTTGCCTCGTGCCCCTAGAAATGGCAAAATTGGCGGATCGAACCCCATTCAGAAGCACAGTGGCAGTCGGCTGTCGGTACAGCAACTCCACCCAACCCAGGAAAGCCGGGGGCATTCCCATATATCGCAGGGTGCCAAGGAGATAGTCCCACTCCACCGAATCAAATGCCTTGGTGGCATCAAGGAACACCGCTGTCGCAGAGCTATTGGGATCTATGTCTTGTAGTACTGCAAGGAGCGTTCGAAGATTATGAGATGTTGCACGGTTGGGGATAAATCCTGATTGGTCTGGCAGAACGAAGCATTCCATCAGGAGGTTAAGTCGTTTAGAGAGTATCTCCGCTAGTATTTTGGTATCGCAGTTTAGTAGCGAAAGGGGACGGTAGGATTCACATTGGGATGGGGACTTGTCTGGTTTGAGTAGAGAGACTATCTGGGCTTCTCTCATGGTACTCGGAAGACAACCCTCCTCCCTGGCTTCGTAAAAGACCTCTTTCAGTATGGGGGCTAGTTGCGACAAGTATGCTTTGTAGAATTCTATAGGAAGGCCGTCTGACCATGGCGTATGCCCCGATTTCATTTGAATTATAGCCGTAGTGATTTCATCTATTTCCAATTCAGCGCTCAAGAATTCTCATTGGGTATTGCCGAGCCACGCTAAGGCAGTATCCTCAAAATACAGAGGGAGATCAAGCGGCTGCCCCCTCTGAGAGATGTATAAAGCTTTGTAGAACTTCACGAAAGTGTGCAATTGGTCTGGGAGGTTTCTGTGGGTCTCCCCGTCCGAGTCCTGGATTTCAGCTATATAGTTGGAGAACTTAGGTGGGCGAACCAGGTTCGCCAGGACCTTCCCCGGGCGATCTCCTTCCCCATACACACGCGATACATGATATTTGCCCCGGAATTTACATTCGCGTTCTGCAGCATTCGTGTACTCTGTCAGCTTGTCGCGCAGCTTGGCACGGATATCCTCCTTCTCCCTTGTGGAAACGAGGTCCCTCTCCAGTGTTTTGATTTCGGTTTCTAGCCGACAAAGTTCCCTCCGTATGTCTTTTAGGATCCCCCCACCCTTAGAGATACAACAGCCCCTGATCGTGACTTTAAAGGCCTCCCAGACCGTGGTGAAGCTGGACACCGAGGCTACGTTGCGTTAAAAAAAATCTTGGATTTCTTGTTCTAATTCGGTCCTAAAGACCATGGGGTCGATTCCGATCTCGGCCGGTAGGGCACCGAATCGTATTCGGCTTTACCGGATCCGATTCGGAGCCCTCTTTCCCGACCGATTCGGACGTGCGTCCGGGCGAGCGAGTACGATGCGAGCACCCGCGAAATCGCCGACCGACTCGTTCGCGGGACCCAACCGCTCCGACCGACTTGCACGGACATGACTCGTACCGCGCAATGGAGACGTTCCCTGGCTGGGTAAGTACGATGCGCGCCTCGAGCAGTCCGACCGACTCGCGCAGTCCGGCTCCAAAGAGCAGTCGGAGCCGGACTTTGGGGGTCCGTGTCAGACCCCCCTGTACGCGTAGCCGCGCGAGTCGCACACAGGGGGGACCCATGTGTCTCCCCTACCTGTGCGTGTACGGTGCGAGTTGCTTCGACGCGTACCCGCTGTAGGGGGTGCCCTTGTTCGCCTCGCACCCAGTGAGTCAATGGGAGCCTGCGTACACGTTGTACGACCGGCTCCCATTGACTTCAATGGGAGTCCGACCGAATCGAGTCCGATTGCATACGAACGCATCGTACTCGTTCGGTCGGACTGCTAGGGTCCGATTCGGTCGGAAATCTCTCCGGGTCCGGCTCGGTCGGGGAGATTTCCGGCCTGAATCGGAATCGTCCCCTGTATCTAGGAGGTGCGTGGGATTAAGGCGCCATCGGGTATAAGGGGCCTGGTCTACCGGACGTTTTAGTACCAATTTGACAGGTGAATGGTCCGAATATGTACGGGCTAGGTGAGTGACCGTGTCCACCCAATGTGCCATGCCCACGGATACAAACAAATAGTCCAGCCTAGACCATGAGGAGTGGACGGCGGAGTAGTGCGTACCTTCTTTTGTTGCGGGATGCGTGTAGCGCCATGTGTCCAGGAGATAGTTGGTAGACACGAGGTCCGCTAGTTGTTTTTGAGTGGCCGTGTGATGTAATGCAGTGGCATGTGACCTGTCCATCTCTGGGGACATGGTTGTGTTAAAGTCGCCCCCCCATAACAGGTAAGTGGAGCCAAGTGTCTGAATATTACTCCACAGCAAATTTAGGGTCTGGGGATCGTCTGCGTTGGGGCCATAGTAGTTTGCTATCGTAATATCTTGTGAGGCCAGGCGCCCCCAAATCAGGAGGTATCGGCCCTGAGGGTCAACATCAGTTCCTCCCAGAACGAAAGCTGTATTGCGTCTAATAAGGATTGCCACCCCCCTGGAGTACGTGGAGTAGGATGAGAAGCAGCGGTGGGAGGCCCATCTAGCAGCAAACGTAGGTATGGTCGCAGGGTCTAGGTGGGTTTCCTGCAAAAGGGCTATGTGTATATGATGCCTCTCTAAGTATCCTATGACCTGTCGCTTTTTCCGTGGATTGTTTAATCCCCGGACGTTCCATGTTAAACAGTGCATCTTGTTATTCATGTCTGGAGTACCTGCTATATCCCCAACTTAGGTAGACTAGTGTTGCATATGCATGTTGAAGGCTATATTGCTTAATGAAATCAGGCATTACAGGGCCTAACATTCCTCCCCCCTCCCACACCGACTTCCCCAACTTGTCGGGCATAGTTTCCCTCCCCGGTCAACTACAAACTAGAGTAACTTGTTAACAGTTCACGAATCAATGGGGATCACCCTCACGGGAAAGACACTAGGGGCCCACAACTTGCCATCTCCCTTCCAGTATTACACCCACGTGCCACCAAGTCTTCATCAGACTAGCAGCGTTCATGGGAGGAAGGTGACTTCCCGGTCGGTCCATTATTCAGAGTCTCTTTGGAAGCAAGGGATAACTGGCCAAAATCAAAATAGAGTACTACTAGGGGTCCGAGAAGGAAAAAGCATCAGTTCAGCAGAGTAGGTAATGCTTCGTCAGTCCGGAGCCGACAATGGAGATTGAGATCTGGAGCGTGAACGGGCGGCTGTCTCTGTTGGGGACAACCGGCGGCAACGTTTGAGATAATCTTCAGCTTGTTGAGGATTTTGAAAAATGTGCTGCTCCCCTCGGTGAGTGCTACGAAGTTTCGCTGGATACAACATCGCATATGGGATGTCTTGGGTTTGCAGTTTCTTCTTGACAGCAGCATATTTGCGTCTTGCCTCTTGTACAATTTGCATGAAGTCCGGGTAGAAGGCAAGGGTAGTATTCTCATATTGGACTTGTTTCTTCTCACAGGCTAGGCAGAGCACTGTGTCGCGATCCCGGTAGTTGAGGAATCGGACTATCACCGGGCGCGGAGGAGCTTCTGGAGGTGGGCGCGCATTGAGAGACCTATGGGCTCTTTCTACCGTCAGGTGCGCAGAGAAGGAATCTTTCCCAAACAAATCCACTAGAAGCTGCTCAATAAAGTCCTCCATTCTGCCCGTGTTGGTTGTCTCAGCTAGGCCTAGAATGCGAACGTTATTTTGCCTAGAGCGGGCCTCCAAATCCTCGTTTTTGTCTGCAATGGTCTTGAGGAGTTTGTCCATTTGTGAGACCCGCCCTCTGCTCTCTGCGGCCCCATCCTCCAGGTCAGAGATCCTGGTTTCCGCCTCCTTGAGTCTGTGGTCGTGCTGGTCTAGTTTATGCACCACTGAGTCGAGTCTCGCATTCATAGTGTCTATTTTCGTGTCGATTGATGTCAGACTAGTTTTCATGCTGAGTAATATCGCCTTCCAATCTTCATCTTGGCTGTCCACTGTTTCCGAGTCAACATGGTCTGCAGAGCTAGGCCTGGACGCCTTGCGCGATTCAAAGGGGATTTTGGTTTGTTTCGTGTCGGTTCTGCCCATCGCGCTCTCTGTGGTGCAGTGGATCTCCTTGGCAGGGATGTAATGGGTCTCAGGCCCTTGGGAAGCAGAGCAATTTGGGCGACGGAGGCCTGTCTCAAAATGGCCACTCTTGCTCTGTGCCTCGCAGCTCCACCGAGGCTGTACGGAAGGGTAGAGTGCCTGTCTCGGGTTTCTGATCTAGGGTATAGTCCCCACTCGGCATGGCCAGGTCTCGTAGCCAGTCTGTATAAGGATAGAGGATGGGGCCGCTATCCCCCCTCACACTAGGCGAGAGACCACAGTAGTTGGGCAGTATTATCAGGCCCTACTGGTCGATATGGATGGCACTGCACATGAAATGTTTCCCCCGCGGCCTCCACCTCAGGTATGTAGTAGCGGGCGAAGGTGTCTCCTGTCTCTGGAACTGCGCCACTGGCAATGCTGTACGCTCCGGTAGCATCGGGATCTGGGCCTGCTCTGCCACCCTAGGCCTCGGGCTCGCGTATGTTGTGGCTCGGCCCCCTCGCTCACGGCCTGCAGCATGGTCTCTATCGCGGAGATGATCGGCGCCTTCCTACCTCACCCACACCGGTAATTCAGGGCGTAACACATTAGTAGAGCTCCTTGGAGTGCCAACTGCAATCCACCGGCAATCCGGCTCAGGTTAAAGGCGGTATTTAATGACTCTGCCGTCTGATATGATGAGCGCAGCGGTCGCGTGCAAGTCGTCCCCTCCGCAACACCTCACCTCAGGAATGTAGTTGTGAGTGAAGGTGTCTCCTGATGCTGGAGTAGCGCTGCCAGCAATGCTCCTCACTTCGGTTACGTCAGGGGCCCGGGCCTACTCATCCTCCTCAGGCCGCGGGCTTGCATCTGTCACAGCTCCGCCCCCTCACTCCCGGCCTCCAGCGTGGTCTCAGTTGCGGGGATGTTCGGCACTTTTCCGCATCACCCGCATCTCTGGCTCAGGGTACACCACATCAGTAGGACCCCCGAGGGTTCCAACAGCAATTCGGGTCAAGTTAGAGCCCGTAGGTCGACTCAGGATGGTACTGGAGGATATTGTTTCGCCCGGCTGGCAAGAGCCTTACTGGTGTGCGGCCATCTTGGTCGCGCGCCACCTAGCGCCCCCCCTATTTTTATTTTATTTTTATTTTATTTAAACATTAATATAAATTTAAGCATAAATAGGGTTACTGGGCATTATGGCTCCAGTGGGACGCACCATATAGCACCTTGGAATAGGGTGTAGAAACCTGCACAAACTAATTTGCGAGATGCGACTAGTAAGATTGTAAAGTTATGCTTAATGCTGCATATGACTACTAATGAATGTAATGTCTAGGTAATATAATTATCTAATTTTGTTAAATATCAGGATGAGATCTTGTAAATTGTCAATTTATCGCTCACAAATTAAAATTGACTGCTATTGTTATACCTGTTATTGTGTATTTGGGTTAAATTTCATAACCTGTTATTCATGGCACTGGGTCTCTCTGTGCTATTATGCATATAGAACTCTGAGGAGAGAGTCACTATCTGAGTGTCCTCTTCCATGGTAGTGCTTCTTGTGGTACTGTGAGAAATTGGGTCGTTGGTTTACTGGGGTGTGAGCCCTGGTCAAGCAAAAGTCGAAATCCCTTGCAGGGTTAACTACAAAAAGTCACTAAATTAAACCTGTGCTTAACCCTGGGTAGCTTGGCACAAAGAACAGTCAGGCTTAACTTGACAATGTTTAAAGTATTTATGCAGCACACAAACAGTAACAAAGTGAAAACACAATACAAGAAAAATCCCAAACCAATTTAGAAACATTGGGGCATATTCACAAGGAGCTATCGCCGAATTAACGGCACTTTATCGCAGCCAAAGTCGTGATAAATTTACCCCCCCCATTCACAAGCCGGTGTAAACAGCCCACAGCACCAGTTTACCTGCGATAGCAGCCGCCAAAAACATCGCCACAGAGGACCCCAGCAAATATCGCTACCAGAGTAGGCGTTCCCATGACAAAAGCCGAGACAACAGCACACCTCAACATTCACAACGACCAGCCACATCCGCGATAAAAACACAAAACAGGCGATAAGGCGCGTTAGCACCAGGAAATCTACACCTGCTCTGACCTGGTGTAAAGTCAGACGGCAGCCAGCACCACAAAAGGGAGCACAGCCCAGGGCCACATCCGAAGGGCAACAGATGCCATGGAGCCACCCATCATGCGGCCCGGACATCCAAGAGGGCCACAACACCCACCGCCAACCCCCAGGACCACCCCTCCCTGGCACCCCCCCTAACCAAAGACATGCCACATCAGCCACACCTAAACATGTACAAAATATTCCGCTTGAGGCCGCACAATCACAACTGGTGACATGGATGTGTCGTCACAGAAATGACCAGCACACATTCACTTCCGAAGCAACAAATGAAACTTTATTGAAATGAACAACGAAATGAAATGAAGACACATGGCCGCTCCCCTCCAGACAATACGTAGGTCACGGCCTGTAAGACAAAAAACATGATGAGAAGGTGTGTCCTGCGCACATCAGAGGACAGAGAGAGAGCGAAGGAGAGAGAGAGGAAGAGTGGAAGGGAGAGAGAGGAAGAGTGGGAGGGAGAGAGAGGAAGAGAGGGAGAGAGAGAGAGAGAAGAGGAGAGAGAGAGGAAGAGAGGGAGGGAGAGAGAGAGGAAGAGTGGGAGGGAGAGAGAGAGGATGAGAGGGAGAGAGAGAGAGAGAGAAGAGGAGAGAGAGAGGAAAAGTGGGAGGGAGAGAGAGAGGAAGAGAGGGAGAGAGATAGAGAGAGAGAGAAGAGGAGAGAGAGAGGAAGAGAGGGAGAGAGAGAGAGAGTGCCGCCCCTGCACACCCAGGCCACACTGCTCACCTGCTGCCACCGGTGTGTCTCCAACCACGTGCCGGTATGTAGGGCAGTTCACCAGGTCACACATCTGATTCAGAGCCGTCAGCTGAAACAGAGCCCAGATACATGACTGGCACAGTACACACACTTGCACAAGACAACACCGCCAGCCCGCTCATGCACACCCAGGCAGAGGCACCCCAACCTCTCCCGCCACCCATCGGAGCATGCCCGCCCATGCACACCCAGGCCTCAATGCTCACCTTCCGCCACCGGCGCATAGAAAGGAGGTCCCACCACGTTCCGCTGCAAGCCACAAGCCCAGGGCCCGCGAACATGCACCCTCCACATCATGCAGCCCGCTCCGCAGGCCACCAGGTCTCACTTTTGGTGCTGGGTCTTGATTACTCCATGGCAGAGGACATACCAGTGCACCTGGCACCATCGCATGCTGCACACCCACTCAGCCCAATGGGTGCCACCAACTCTGGGATCCCGGAAGCGACGCCACAGGGCGGTAGGCCCACGCTGCCCACTGGCTCTGGCCTACACTGTGGTCCAGCAGGGCACACAAAACCTGAGCTGTCCGGACCGCCAGGACGGGGCATCATCGCAGGCTGCACACCCGCTCAGCAGCTCAAGGTGCCACTGACACAGTGCACCCCAAGTCACCGTCCCGTGGCGGGGTGCCTGTGCCGTCCGCAAGGCCCCGGGTGCCACTAACCCTGTGCAACCCCAGTCTGCGTCACGTGGTGGTAGGCCTGTGCCTTACTCAAGGCCTCGTGTGCCACTAACCCTGTGCAACCCCAGTCTGCGTCACGTGGTGGTAGGCCTGTGCCTTACTCAAGGCCTCGGATGCCACTAACCCTGTCCGCAACAACTCATGTGCCCTACATGAGTGAGAACCGTGGAGCGGCCGTCATCCAGTCACCACCGGAAGAGGGGAATGTGACGTCGTTGGCCCCTTATGTTGGCGGAGTCACATGGCCTGTGACGCCTGTGCTGGATGGGTGTGGTGTGTGTGAAAACCATGCCCTCAGGGAGTGGCTGTGACATGCTGACAACTAGACCAGTGACCTGCACACCACCAGCGAGTATGCCCGCGACGGGTAGCAATGAGGGCCCCTCCTCGGGGCGTTAGCGAAGGGGTCTGTCCTGCCTTACGCCCGACCAGCGCAGGGCTTGCAACAATGACTCGTGGGATCTGGGCGTGGTCCAGTCCATGTCCGGACAAGGAAGTGACTGATGCGTTTGTCCCTGTTGTAGTGTTCATGGAACCTAGTACACAAAATGCAATGTCGCACCCTCTGACTGGCAACCCACAGGATGAACATCATCGACGCAAGGGAAGGCACTGTCCCCACATTCATCCACACATCCATACATGAATGACGTAAGACATTGCACAGCAGTGCTTCACTGGATGTTTATTTGCACATCCAGTGCAGTCATGCAGCTGGAGCGGTACAGGGCAATGCCGAGCACCCTACACAAAATGGGCCCATGGAGGGCCAGCCTGTGTCCATCCAGGGATGACCTGTACTGCGGAAGAGGAAGGGTACAGTCTGCAATCTGTCCGCCGTGTCATTGGTCGTCAAACAGGATGTGGCAGTCCATGTCGCTGTCCGAGGTGAGTGCATCGGAGTGTATCAGGGGTCAGTGGTAGGTCTTGAGGCCATGTGCGGCACCAAGCAGTAACAGGCAAGGTGGCGGAAATGGATGCTAGTGCCTGGCACCCCTGACCACAGTCCCATCCACGTCCTCATCCCCGGGTGTGTGCCCTGCCCCACCTGTGGGTGTTGCAGTACTGGCTGCGGCACTGTGTGCCACTGACACATCAGGGGCCGGAGGAGGATTGTCGGCCGCACTGTGTGGCAGTGGCACATCAGGTGCAGGAGTGGATACGCCTGCTGCACTGGGAGGCACTGACACACCAGGGGGCGGAGATGTGGATGGTGTGGGGGCAGCAGCGGCATTCATCATCACCACGCCTTGTGGCAGCAACGCCATGATGAGGACATGCAGGGCACGGTAGATCCCAGCTACATTTCGCTGATGTACAGCAGCGGCTGCCATCCTTTCCGCCTCCATCCGCACCATGTCCTCCATGAGCCTCCGCATGTGTGCCAGCTCACGGCTGGCATTGCTGGGGCCACTCTGAGCGGACAGGTATTCTTCCCTCCGCGTCATGACTCCAGAGATGTCAGTCAGGGCTCGCTGGAGCCCATGGGGCGGACATAGACACCCAAGGATGGCATCCAGTTTGGTAACCATGAGCTCGAGGCCCACCTGCACCTGCTCGGCCGTCTCCCTCTGGCCCTCCAGCACACAGCGTTGAAAGGCCATTTGTTGTTCCTGGGGGACTTGGGAGGGCGCCGGGGCTGTGGGTGCCTCCTGCTGGGTGGTTTGGGTGGTGGGTGGGGTCTTATGGATGTAGCTGGGCTGCCCTGATCCTGGAGGTGAGTTGCGGATGAGGTCAATGAGGTCTTGGATGGTTTGGGTGTCGATGCTGGTGTTGTCCTCCTCCTCGTCATCAGTGAAGAGTGGCTGTGACTGCTCTGCAGGAGGTGTTGACGATGCCCCTGCGATGTGAAGGGGAGATGGTGTATTACGATGTGTCCACATGTATGTAGCCGCATGGTACATGTTGACATTCAGACAGCATGGCATTGCACGTTGTGACAGTGTGTGGGTCTGGGCAAGGACCCAGAGTGATTGTGGGTGTGCACTGTGCCCTGATTGCTTGTGCATGTGTGCCATTGTGGCCATCTCTCCCCGTCCCCCCAGTACCTGGTGGTCACTCACCCTGTTGCGGTGGTGTTGTGTCCTGTCGAGCAGTGTTCGTCCCCCGACTCCGGCCACAGTATCCATACTGATGACTGTCGACACCAGCTCCTCCATGTAATCCAGCTCCAGCTGTGGCGCTGGGCCCCCACCTCCGGTCTGCGTTGCTGCCTTCAGGTTGGCGGAGAGTTTCTCCTTGGTCTTCCGCTTGATGTCATTCCATCGCCTCTTGACCTCGTCCATTGTCCGCTTTGCTCTCCGACGTCATTCACCTTGTCGACGATGTCACGCCATATTCCAGTTTTGGTGCCCAATGACACGTTGGAGGTGACGAAGAGTTGTTGATGGTGTTCCATCACCTCCGTGACTATGATCCTGTTCGCCTGTGGACTGAACTTGGTCTTCCTGGTCTTCTTGTCCTTGCCCTTCCCTGTCCCCGAGGTCCCAGGCTGGTCATCCAGGGTGCTTGTGGGGTTGCGCTCATCCTCTGCGCCTGCTCCGGCTGCCTCCATGGTGCTTGTGTGTTGGTCAGTTTGTGTGTGGGTGTTTTTTCTACTTTTATGGAGATTTTTGATGCCTGCCAGGTGTGTGTTGCAGGCCTGGCGCTGCTTGTCGCTGTTTCCTCATCGCACTTTGGCCCATCGCGTGTTTTTTGTTGTTGTGGTTTGTGTTTTTATCTCCATCGTGGTGGTTGTATCGCGGACATTGTCCGTGGTTTCGGCAGACTATCGCATGGTACCGCCTTGTTGTGAATTCCACGTTGACATGGGGTTATTTTCCCGTGTTAGGCTGCATGATTGAAAATTGCGTTACGCTACTCTTGCGGTAGTTATCACACGTTCTTGTGAATATACCCCATAGAGTAAATTGTAATAAATTATTTTACACCAAAATGACACAAATCCAATCAGTAGAACCAGAGTTATGAATGTTTAAATTTTTAATAAAAAACTAGCACCTAAAAGATCAAAGTGCTAACAGCAGACATCTAGTTGTGTGAGACCGGGTCAAAGTTGAAAAATATGGCCAACCGCGATAGGCCACGGTTCGGATACAAGAAGTGAATTGGGCCCAGTCAGCGCTTGCCCTCAGACTTAGAAGAAAAGGTGACTGAGAAGGTACAGTTCGGCGGGGCAAGGCTCCAGGAGGTGTCCGAAGAAGGAGCTTCATCGTCGGATGGCCTTGGGTAGAAGCCGCGTTGAAGATTTCTACATTCTCAAATACAAATCTCCAGTGGGATGAAGCAGAGGCTGTAGCAGAAGACAGTGCCACAAGGTCGGATACCCCTTTCCAAAGGACCGCTGAAAAGGATTTGCTGCACCACAGAAGAACATAGAGGGAAAAACTGTGATGTCAATTTAACTAGCGATGCACCTTGGGCGGATAGGTGAGCAGGTTGGCCCCGGTCTCCTCCTGGTTCTCAGAGCACTTTTGGGGCAAAATTTGTTCAAGTCCTCAGTTTTGGTTTTTGGCCATCTGGGTACCTTTAGCACTGCAACCAAGGTTCTAGAACTGGTGGGACAGCTCTTGGGGGGTTCAGGACTCACTCAGGCTGGGTCCAGGTGTGGGTTGAAAATGGTAGGCTCATTGTATGTCCCTGCTGCTCTGAACAGGAGGCCAGCAAACTAACCCTTGGAGTCACTTTTGGCAAACATAGGTGCAGGTGAAGACAGGACACAACAGCAGGACTGGCCTCTGAGGGTTCAAGGCAGGGTCCATGCAGCAAAGCAGTCCTTCCAGGTACAGCAGCAGTCTGGCAGAGTGCACAGCAGGTCACAGCAGCAGACAGTCCTCTTAGAGTCCTTCTGCAGGTCTAGTGATATACTGAAGAGTAGGTCTGACATTCCTTTGCTGCTTTCATGGTTACCCCCACTTTCTGCTGGTGTTCTACTATTTTTCTGACTAGTCTGACTGGGATCCTGCTATTCAGGACCCCAGTCACTGTGCTTCCTCCCTAAATTTGTTATGGTGAGTACTTTGGTACATTTCTATTTGGCTACTGGGGCACCCTTGTAAGTTTCTAGTATATGGTACTAAGGTACCTAGGGCGTGGGTAACCCAGGGATCCCCTATGGGCTGCAGCATGCATTATGCCACCCATGAGGGACCCTCCAAACTTCAACTACAGGCCTGCCATTGCAGCCTGTGTGAGTTGGTGCATGTACCTCTCACTAAAGATATGTTTCCTTATATCTTACATCACTGCACTTGACCTACACGTCGCCTTTCTAGCAGGCCTTTCAGTCCCAAAGGCGGGGTGCGTGGTTCCATGTGTGAGGGTGGCCCTGCATGAGCAGACCACCCCTACAAACCCTGGAGTCCATTCTCCAGGCATTGTAAGTGAATCAGCCATTACGATAGAGAGGCGATGTGTCATTACGTGAGGACCATCTCTAAACTGGCTGGAATGAACCTGGGCATGTCTGGTATCAATCATACCCCAACACCATATCTGGTGTTAGAGGTGTGATTCCATTCATGGCAGGGCCCCTCCAGGAAGCCCTCCATGCTCCCTGGACTTATCTTACAGAGCCGGACAGCAACCTAGGGCTGCTGCCAACCACAGACACGATTCCGCCCTCCTGCTGCTGGGCCAAGCCTGAGCAGGGGAAGGTAGGACAATAGGTTTCCTGTCACAGACAGGATTTAGTGTATTAGGCTGGGGTGGAGGCACTTGCTAGTGCCATATAGTCTGCTTGAAGGGCACATTTGGTGCCATCCTGTTCTGGTGCGAAACTGGACAAAGGACATGGGAGTATCCTTCCCTCTGTCCAGCCCCTCTGGGGGGACCCCTGAATCATCCCAAACTTCTCCTGAGGGTACTTAAGAGCTTGCCTGTGGGTGGGACCCTAGATTCGTTGTGGGATTCGATTCAGCTTTACCCCCACTTCATATTTGACTGTCTGGATATCCTGGCCGAGTCGTGCTGACCATGCCAGACTGATCGCATCATCCTTTGCTTTGGGACCGAGACTGCAACTGAGAAGACTCTGTCTGCTCCTGACCTTGTCGTCCTGCAAACCTGCTGCACCATCAGTGTCCGGGCTCCATACAGGTTCCGTCCTGGGCCTGTGGACATCTAACGACATCCAAAGGAATCTCCCTTGGAGTGAAGGAGTCACTCCCCTGCATCCGCAGGCACTGCAAAACAAGTGACCGGTCTGCCGAACCTGGGATCCAATGGACTACAACAGGCTCAGCAAAACAGATAATGGTTCTGCATTACCTCCCTGAGTTGTCCTTTCGTCGAGTTGAGGCCAGCATCCCTCATTGAACGCCCTGCAACCGAACCCCTATGCACCGCGTTGCTGCATCACTTCATCACACGGTAACCACATTGGTTACCATGACCGACTCGTATCAACGGAGTCGGGCACATTGAAAGGTTCTGCCGATGAGTCTGTCCCCGCTGTAACTGACCTGTGCCGACGTGGTTGGTTGGAAGGACAGGTTTTGTTTTCTTCAGCATCACAGTGGCTCGGGTAGAGCAACAGATTCAGTGTACCGGTACTTGAAGCTTCTTTTGTCAACTGACCTGTCTTCATTGAACTCGAGTGGCCTTCGTCTTCCGTGCCTCCTGGAAGTCCCGGAGTGGCATAGACTATGTCCCCTCTGCTTTCCGGTACTTTTTGACATGAACCCGAACCCGGGTTCCAACAGACTCTTTCATCCTTCAGCAACAGCGGTCTCGTCCTGAAGTCCTCAATTGTGCTCATCAGTGGTGGTAGGTATCCCGATTCTGAGGGTATCCATGGGTGGGGTGGCTCCTCAACCTTCTGTCTTCCATGGGGTATCTTTGGGGTCCACTGGGAAGGGTCTATCCATTTCAAGACTGCAACCGCAGCATACCTTGAGTAGTATTGAGTATGCAATTGCGTATCCTCTTGGCATATGACTATCGTGGGGTACCTAGACTCTCACCTAGGGTGGTATCTTGAGTCCCCAACTCCCTACACCCTCTGTGTCCAATCTCATCCACTATCGTGGTTCCATTCTACTATTTTTATGTATGGCGTGGTCCCTCCCTGGGGACCACTGTGTATTGGTGCTTCTTACTATTCTATTTTGAAGTATTATGTGCATCAACAGTATAGCTCCGGGCAGGAGATATTGTATAATATTAGAGAGTGACTGAAATAAATATCTATTTTTATAAATATACTGTGTGGTTCTTTTTCACTTAGCCTACACAAAGGATTGGATACTGGTAATCCGAGCTGCTTTACACTCCTCCTAGACTAAGCCTGAAGGCTGCTCTCCACAGCAACCACTTAGAGAGCCATTCTAAGGTTGTCTAAACCACTAAAATCACCATAAGAGTTGTCTGGATTAGTGCACGGTGATACACTAACATAAGTGAGCATCGTGTACTAAGCCAGCCTCTCACACCCTTCTTCTGGAAGGTGGGTGAAGCTTCTGGAAAGGTTCTTTGAAGTGCATGGAATTCCCTGACTCACCTGCCCAGACTCCAAGATGGGTGCAGAGGCAAGACAGGATGGTTAAGCCCTTTGTGTGAAGGCAGAGCAAAAGCTATTCAGGTGTAAGTGGGGCTGTGCTCAGCTCTGCCCCCCATCCGGCAAGCAGATGGCCCATTGAGGCACACCTAAATCCTCTATTGTGTGACTGTCTGGGAGGAATCCACAAAGGCGAGCTGACAGCTACAACTAGTCATGTGATCCAAGACAAGCTCAAGCACAAATGGCTAAGGGCAGGAAAATGCCAGCTTTATAAAAGTCATATAGTACTACAGTGGCTCTCATAGGTGACTATACAATATTATATACATGTAAATAAATATTAACTATGAGATGTAAGGGAAAAAATGAAAAGGAAGTTTGAAAGGACAATCACAGAATGAAATGACAGAGCCACAGACCAGCCACATTCATATACCCACCCAGAATAAATAATAATAATAATCACAATGACACAAAATAAATTTGGTGATTTTACTATTGTTTACCCTGTGAATCATAGTAAACCTAGGAGCCCAATTAATGTCATTGGTTGGTCTAGGGTGTGTTTAGCTGCTTATAATAAGTCCCAAGTGTCAAAGAAACACAACAAAAACAAAATGCAAACACAATACATTATATACATGAAAGAAGAAAGTTGTAATTTACGCAAGAACTTAACATGTTAATTAATAATCACATTAGTATTCAGATCATCAGTAAGAGTGTCTGGTTAAATGTTGACGGCGTTTTGACCCACAACTAGATGTATGGTTCTCTTCAGGTCACGTAATGGTGGGACATCCTGTGTGGAATAAAAATAAACATGCAATGAGAGTGAGGCCATGGGAGTTAACACTATACAGTGGGCTAGGGCCCAATATGTTGGACATGGCATGCAAGTTGGGCATGCTAAGCATGAAATACTAGATGTGTCAGAGCAGGGAGGAAGCCTTGATTAAAGGTTCAGGGTGTACACAGAGGGCATGCAGCTGGGGGGGGGGGAAGAAAAGCCTTATGGAACAGTGAGGTATGCATGCTTGGGCAGCAAGCCAGTTTGGAAAAATATATATATCATCACTGCTTATGTGTGCCATGGAACTGGAAACAGGTGAAGCCAGCTGCAAGAGGAGTAAGTGGTGTAGGTGTAAGTGGATAAAAAAGAAGAAAGGATAAATGTGTGGCCTAAGGTGGCTTACCGTGATAAGGTGTGATGGGGAGGCACTGGCTGCTGCCAGTAATGAAAGGTACTGCTGTGCTGTGAGCCCGTGATCTTGGGCTGTCAGGGCGCTGGGGATGCTCGGGCTCTGATGTGTGCTTAAACCAAGTGGAGAGCAAAGGGTAGCCGGGATCTCCCCTCCATGGGTATGTTAATAGAAGCTCATTCTGAGGATGAGTAATTCAGTCTCTGCGGGTGGGGGAGAATGACACGGTGTCACTCTCCCTGGAGCATCTATGTACGCAGCGAGGGGGCATGGGTCAAGGTGGGGGGGTGAGAGGTAAACTACCAATGCTAGCACCCGACTATCAGGGTATGCTGCTGGAGGATGTAGGAAGCTTGCAGAGCACCAAGGATTATTGCACGTGGAGGTGCCACTAATCCTCAAGACGACAATGGTAAAAAATGGTAATTTGAGGGACGTAACAAAGGGAAGAAGTTTATGGTAGTCTGGGTCGAATTGCCGTTGACATTTAAACATACAAACTTACTGATACTCTGTATACTAATGTGATTATTGATTAAAAGGATAAGTTGTCTGTTGCGTAAACAACAACTTTTTTCTTTCATGTATATAATTGTTTTGTATGTTTGTATTTTGTTTTTGTTGTGTTTCTTTGGCATCTGGGACTTATTATATGTAACTGAACACATCCTAGGCCAACCAATGACATTAATTGGGGTCCTGTGTTTACTATGACTCACGGGGTAAGCAATTGAAAATTCACTGGAATTCTTTTGTGTCATTGTGATTATTATTATTATTTATTCTGGGAGCTTATATGTATGTGACTGGTCTGTGGCACTGTCATTTCTTTCTGTGATTGTCCTTTAACACTTTATTCTCCTCTTTTCCATTACATCTTACAGTTATTATTTATTCATATCTAAAGAATATTGTTTGGTCACTTATGAGAACCACTGTAGCACTATTTGAAATATATACCCAGGTTCCCATGGGTTGGAGGGTGCTCTAGTAGCTACAATCCTAGCTTTCTAAAACTGGCATTTTCAAAATTGTAATGAAAAGTCCAACTTTACCATTAAATGGGGTTTATCATTACATTTTCATAGGTACTAAACATGTGATATCCAGCTGCTCCAAATTAGGAATCACAGCGTATTAAATGTAATAAGGAATCCCCAATGTTATCCTATGGGCGGGGTAGTGAAAAAGAATAGTGAAAAACTAATTTAGGAGTTTTTACCTACCAGGACATGTAAAACTTAAAAGCACATTTCCAACCTTTTAATTACACAGCGTTCTGCCCTATGGGCTACCTAGGGCCCATCTTAGGAGTAACTTATATGTAATAAAAGAGGAGTTTAAGGCTTGGCAAGGGGGTTTAAATTGCAAGTCGACTTGGCAGTTTAAAACTGCATTTAGGCTGCTATGGCAGGCCTGAGACATGTTTTAGGGTGCTACTGAAGTGGGTGGCTTAATAGGTGCTGCAGGCCCACTGGTAGCATTTAATTTACAGGCCCTGGGTATATGGCATACCACTCTACAAGGGTCTTACAAATAAATAAAAAATGGCGATTAGGTATATGCCAATCAAACCATATTTTAGGGGAGTGAGCACAAGAACTTTAGCACTGGTTAGCAGTGGTAAAGAGCACAGAGTCCTAAGGCTAAGGCCAACAAAAACAAATTCAGTAAAAAGTAGAGGGAAAAAGGCAAAAGGTTTAGGGGTGACCCTGCAGAGAGGGCCAGGTCCAACAGGTAGAACTTAGCAAAGTTACTATGTGGATAAATAGTTATTGATATTGATGAGAATGTTTGTTTTAGAAGTATTAATAAGCATTGTAGAGATCACAGCACTTATACTCCAATGCTTCTAATATGATTTAAAACAGAATTGTGAGCGTAGGACCTAAAGTACTAATACTTGATTTTCAGTTTCAGAAGAGTAGTAATACAATAAGTTATTGTAACATTTTATTTCATTTCAGAGAAATTAAAGTGGGTCATATATAGATTGAATTGTTCAACAACACAGAAAATTTCCCCCTTACCTGAAATATTTTTCAGCCATTCTTATATCACAAATATCTTCTGGGTACCCTCATGTCTGCTTCAATCTATTTCACTATAATGTCCTAGATTCTTTTTCATATTTTTTTGCATATATCACAACACATGTACAATTCATTTTGGTAGCAGTCTTCACAGTTCCTTTCCATAATATCCATGGGCTTGGTTAACCTTGGTAAGGATTATGATGATATTAAAAAATATATTCCATGAAAGTCTTGAATTGTACTTCTTGCCCTGAAGAAGTCGAAGGTAACAAACTCCAGTGAAAAAACACATGTTGTCTGAGGGACTATAAAGAACCATGGAAAGAATACAATTCAGAAAGGACATAAACAAGACTTTAATTGCTGTTTTTTGAGTACTTGAAGACAATCCTGTATATTATTTTGGGTCATTCCTGGTACCTGTCGGTCACAGTTCCTTGCTGCGGCTGTACAGATCAGACTACTTTAAAGTTACTTTTTAGGTATTTGGGGTGGTGTGTTTGCTTAGGTTTGTAAAGTTAGTTTAGTATAGTATTTTGCTATTGTTCACAGGGTTTGTGTAAGGTAGTAGTTTGACTTTTTGTAGTGTAGTGTGGAAGACTGTCTGTATTTTATGTATTTTTAGTATAATGTGGTAATTTATTGGCTTATGTGTTTTTTGTTTTTTAATGAATGTTATTATGTTTTATTGTTTATGGGGTATTTGTTTTCTCTGGTGGGTACACTGTGTTTTTTACTGTTTTTTCTCAGAGTGGAGGACTTTTCCTATTTCTGGATGCCAGAGCCTAGAGTTTTTATTATTGAAGCTATATAGCAGTCACCGTATGTAGATGTCCTTTCATGTGATTCCCAAGCCAACACAATTGGTTTCCCTGGGAATTGTTCAGAGGTTTATGAACTTTTGGAAGAAAAGTAGAAAGTAGATGGTGGGAATTTTATGATTGGTTGTTCTTAGGTACTTTCATTCATTTCATTGATTAGTAATTCCGTATGTCAATCTTTTAGTTGTTGGTTCAGGCATTCTGGCATTTTTCTGCATGGGGTTGTCTTTTAATTTTTTATAGCTGTTTAATTGTTTAGTTACCAGTTTGGTTCCTTGGTAGTTTTCTTTAATTAGGATGACAATATTTCCACATTTATCAGCTGGTTTTATAACAATGTGATTATTGTTTATGAGGTTTTCCATCGCTGTGCATTCCTTTTTAATGAGATTCTCCTTTTGTTTTGTGTCCAATTTTTAAGTCAGATGATAGCAGCTCAAATAAGCTACCAATTTTGTCTCCATGAGATAAAGTTGAGCAGAATTTTGATTTCTCTTTGAGATTACTATACATGTATTAGTTAGTGTCAATATCCAATTCTTATAAGACTTGAGTCTCTGTCATTTCTGTGTGGCTTGCTTTGTATAATTCATATGGGAAACGGCGTTAACAATGCAGGCTGAGCCACTCATGCTGTTTCCCCGCAAGTGGAACCACACTTGCCTTAACTACGCATATGCCTTAACCATGCAATATGTGGTGTGCAGTCTAGATGTATGGATGGGCAGGGAGAGGAACAGGAAGTGTTGGGACAGAAAGCTCGATGCAGAAAGGTAAGAGGGGCTGGGGTCAGGTTTGGCGGGAGTAGTTTTTAAGAGGGGGTTGGTTCTAGGGCTCAGGGCGGAGGTCAGGGGTTGGTTTTATGGCTCAGTGCAGGGTTGAGGTCAGGGTAGTTTTTAGGGTTTAGGGTTGGAGGGGGCTAGGGTTCCCCGAGTTTAGGGCTCAGGGCCCATTTCAGTTTTATGCATATAGGAGTGCTCAAGTGTAACTGGTAGAAAAGCAGCTGTTTCTGAGGTACCAGTTTACAATGTTATCCAATGGTCCCGTTTTGGAGGTTCTCAAGAATTGCATTTTGGGGTGTTCCAGTTGCTCCAGGAGAAAGGGGCTTCTGTCACTGATGGCTAGGGGTGCCTAGTGTATGTGTAATTTTTTGGGGCAAAAAATGATCAATTGCAAGGGTGGTTTTAGGCCTAGTGGGAGGTTTTGGGCCTAGTTTGTAAATTACAAAATGCCTGCATTGGGGCCTATGGGATGGAGCGGTTTCACAAGTTTTTGGGCTGAGATTAGAGGGTGTTCCAGGTGGTTCCGAGTGTAGCTGGTTGGATGGGCTAGTAGTTGGGATAGTCTAGTTTTGAATGTATCACACATATTCCTTTAGCAATCATGCCTTTACATTGAAAATCGTTGTAAAGGCATGCATGGTAAAGGCATGTGTGATAAAGGAATGCGTGGTTAAAATGCATTCGTGGTTGGAACCATGTTGTAGAGGCATGCTTGATTCAGCCATGCATGCCTCTGTCATACAACCATTCACAGAGGTTTTTTAAATCTGGTATTTGTCATATTGTAGCTGTATATTTCTATTGTCTGTCAATGTTTGTACTTTGTTGCTTCATGCTTATTTATTAGCATGCAATTTTGCAAGTTCTAGTTTTCTGATTACTTTGTAGGTGTCAATTCATGTTTTCTCAGAATCGACATGATAGCCCTTTATTCAATACTTGTTGTTCTTTCATTGTTAACTTATCTCTTGACATGTTTACTATTAGAGTTTCATCAATGTAGAAGTTGTCACTTTTCATTTCTTTAGATTGCGAAGAGGTTATTGATTTTTGCCTGTGTCCTCTCCTTGTTTTTCTTTTCTTTTTGTTGGCCTCAGCTATGGCAACATGGCCTTCCTTTGTTTTTGTTTTTTTGATCAAGATACATCAGTTTAATTTCCTCTAAAAATGAAGTCATGGTAATTGTGATTTCAGTTGATGTCCCGTTGCATTCACTTATGTCTGCTGTCAAGTTCACTTTTATCCTCAGTTGTTGATGGTACCATCGATGTCTTATCCAAGACATGTTTTTTCTTTGAGGAATCAAATCTTTTTGCAAAGGTGAAAATGGTTCCTTGGGTGTAGTTCCTTTCATTTCCAGTTGCGGCCGGCATTACTCGCGGGTGGCAAGGCGGGCGCAGGGGGTAGGAGGGGGAACGGGCGTGAGGTGGCGAAATGAAAAACAAAAGAATTGCACACTAACCTTACCATCTCTGCTCCTTGCTCCAGCTCTCCTCGTGGGACAGGAAGCCAGGCTCCCCTGACCAATCACAACGCTGCAATGCAGTGTTGTGATTGGTAAGCAACCAGGCTCCCCTGATCAATCACAACGCTGCAATGCAGCGTTTTGAGTGTCCTGGTTCGACGCTCAACCAGGGAATGAGGGCATGGGCTTGTTCTCCATGCAGGCTGTAATGTAGCCTGCATGGAGAATGGGGAAAGAGCGCATGACTGGTTTGGGCGGCCCGAGAGGGCCGACCAAACAGTCATTGCGCACTTCGGAGTGGGCAAACCACTCTTCTCCTGCCCTGCTCCATGAGCAGAGCAGCCCCGCCCACCCGCCCGCCTGCAAAGGAAGGAAGCATAAAATGATAATAACTAAAAGTTATTATCATTTTATATTGATAGCAGTGGGGCGACGCTCCTCCGCCATAGCGAAGGAGCTGCCAATGTTCGTTTCTGATCAACTTCCTTTGTTACAATTGTTGTATATCGTTTTCATATTCAGCTAGTCTTTCTTCTGTATCAATTCGTAATTGGTTTTTTTTCTCCTTTTTGTGACTCTAATTTAATTTTATCTTTCAATTCTTTGATGTACTGGTGTAGCTTTTCTAAGTAATTTTTTGCGTATTCTATTAGAATTTGAATCATACTTTTCGAACACTGCATGTTATTCTCCCCCAATTCCTGAAGCATTTTCTGGGGTAGTGTTAGGGGGATTTGGAAAGTAAACATTCTTAATCCTGTTGGTACACTTTCGCATTCTATATTATTCTCCAACATTATTACTTCCCAGCTTTTATTAATATATTTATTGTAAAGGCATTCTTTTTCTAACAGGAGAAACATTTATTTATGGGTCATTTGTTGTTTATCATTGTTTGTAACATTTGTGTTTCTCTCTGTAATTTGAAAGCCTTTTCCTGATTATGGATGCTGTCCTTGTTGTTTGTGTGGCTGCTCTAGCTTTAATTTTTTATTTGAGTTGAAGGGACTTTAGACTCATTTGTTACGATATAGGAAGTGCTCCTGAATTTATTCATGACTTCTTTGGCCCTTTCTTAGATTCTGCCAGTTTCTGATTGATCAAATTATAACAATTCATGAGGCCACTGTGGCAATATCTGATACCGATTAATCATAACATCATTTGCCACCCTGTTTCTTACCTGGGCAGACTTCCCATTTGGATGGGATCTTTTAATTCTGTCCATTCGGTGCTCAGACCCTCACCAAGAGTTGGTGTCTTCTTTCAGTGCTTTCTCCTTATTTGTAAAGATGACCTGGAGCTGCCGCTTGTATACCCCATAGTCAATGCGATGTCTTTCTTTGCAGCACACTTGTGTTGCTGGCACAGATGTAGAAGGCGAACCATGCCTGCTGAAATCTTTCCATCCACAGCAAAGTAACTCTATAGTCCATACTCAATTATTTGATTTATTTAGGGCACATCACATCAAAAAAATGCAACGTGTTTCGACCTACATGATCTTTCTCACAGTTGGTAAGTTCATTGTTTGTCACAACTTAAATACTTTCAGTCCTCCTTGCTTGTTTTGAAACATGCTTGGTATTGTAATTTACAGTTCATTCACCTTACATAGTTATCCCGTCCTGGCCCAAATGAGGCATTGTCTAATATGTAGTTTTGTCCATTGTGCTACATTAGTCTCTTCTCATCTGTGCTCCAGCTCTTGTCTTTAAAATCAGAACAGCACACTCTCTGCAATTTTGGTAAAGATAACACAGACAATTCCTTTTGCAGTAGACAGCTTATAGATACACTGTAGTTAAACTGCTGAACCCAGTGGAACATTTTTGGTTGGCTATTAATAGTTTTAAGTGTGTCATCATTATTACACTGCCTTGTGTAGTTCAAGAAGCAATTGTGACGTGTAGTAAAAATGTTAGTTCTTTTGGTTAGTTAGCATAGACAAATGAATAAGTGCACCAAGATTATTGGTAGAACTCTATGATTAAATTGCGACCATAAACTGTTATTCATTTTTATGCGTAACCACAACACCCAGAATATATCTGGGATAAGGGAACTAGAGGCACGGGGTACTGGGAGTCAGTAGCCTCCAACATAAATGTTTAAACACAAAAGAGCTGCTCCCAGTGGGGTGATCTATGTGCAAATGTATCTAAATTAGTGAGTGTAGGTGTCTCACAAAAAGTGAAGGACTGGTCTCACACACCACCTGGTGTCATGCTTCATCATAGACCAGTCCTCGCCCTCTAAAAACATGGTTTGGTAGAAGGCGGGCATACACCTGACGACAGGGATGGATTTGAGGGCTCCACTCTTACCAAAATTATGGTGAGAGGATATCCACATCGAGGAGAGGAGGAGCACAGACATAGGCGCAACAGCGGAGACTGCATCACGTATCACGCTGGACCAAAAGAGGTCTCCCGCCCTCACCCTCCTATGGGGCACCATGTCCCAATTTTAGGGCACTAGATATAAAGGCCATTTCGTAGTGGAGCGTGATCCTGTCACCCCACACAGTGGATATCCTCTCACCATAATTTTGGTAAGAGTGGAGCCCTCAAATCTATCACTTAGGTCCTGATGAATGCCGCGGACCCCTCTGGGCCACTTGGCAGAAACATGTTGACCATATTGATATCGGTGGGGGGACAATAATATCCCCAGTTACCGATCACTTTATATTTTAATACCATACAGATGCCGGCAAATATTAAATTAATTTGACATCTGTAATGGCTTTTTAACTCACTTTTCTTTATAAGGGCACCCACTTAGTTTAGAAGTGCATCCCTGTCGTCAGGTGTATGCCCGCCCTCTACCAAACCATGTTTTTAGAGGGCGAGGACTGGTCTATGATGAAGCATGACACCAGGTGGTGTGTGAGACCAGTCCTTCACTTTTTGTGAGACACCTACACTCACTAATTTAGATACATTTGCACATAGATCACCCCACTGGGAGCAGCTCTTTTGTGTTTAAACATTCATTTTTATGCCCCACAGGAGCCACTGCATTTGTAAGGTTATAACAATGTTTTACATTACATCGTGTAGCTTTATCTTTAAAATTGATTTGTCTACTTTTTGAGGTCCCACACTGTAAAACAATTTGCATCTGTTTAATACAACTAATAAAACTGAATCCCACAACCATTGCCAAATGCCACATTAGAAAATCAGAGAGACGGTAAAAAGGAGTAACCTCACAGATACATCTACAATAGACAACTGGCTGCTCCTTTTTTATCTTAAATTTTTGCTATGCATAAGTGCTAAAAGGGAGACATGTTATAGATAAATGATGGTGGATGGAAATGGCATTTACACCTAAAAAGTGTAAAATGCTTCGGCCTTCAGAATTACCTGTGATTACTGATGCAACAAGTAAGTATTAAGATGTCAAACTCAAGCCTATACCATACATGTTTTTATCATCCAAACTTCAATTGTGCAATTTAGAGGTCAGATGTTCAGTTCAAGATTGCCCTTTCTTCAACGTCCATCATTGCTTTTAACATACATAAGTGGGCACCTTTCATTTGTGCACCACAGGGGAATGCAATTCCACAAAAGGGCAAAGACATATTGAATATGGGAGTCTCAACCTTTATGGAGACTGTGATGTCCATTTGAAGATAGGAGATCAGCAAAGGGTGCATTGGAACTCGATGTGACAGAGCAGTGGAGCAAAATTGCGAAGCAAATTACCATCTCGATCTTCCACTTTAGATAAAATAACGAATGACTTTCAAGCATAAAATATTTTTGTAGAGTCTCACACATACATACTCGTACCTCCAGAATAAGTGAATGCAGATGCTAAGACTGGGGCATAGGCTCCAATGCAAGAGGAGAACTAAATACACTCAAGCGTCTTGCAGTCATTAAACACGTGACCTAATGGCACAGCATCCAAACTATGCAAGTTTAGTCCCTGAAGTTTGCGAGTCTGTAGAATACATTTTAGAGTAAAAAATGTTCTTATTTTCGTTTTATAAATTCACGCAATCTTCTCTTTAGTGCAAGAACTAACCTTTTTCCTTTTTCCTACTAAAATTATCAAAGGAAACACAAAATCAGAAATAGAGTCACAAAACACATTTTTTATAATTGTGGAACAATTATGATCTCTCCACGTTCCCGATGTTGTCAATTATACTTTGTCTTTATAACAAATTTCCATAAAATATCCTAACTTTCATTTTTAAACAAAAAACGTTTAGGACATATAGAGCAATCAAAACATTATTTTACTTTACCTCAATTTCTGACATTGTTGCACTGTACTTTATTCACTGCCGCTCTCCTTTTTGCCGTGTTTAGAGATAGCAATCTTTCCGTCAGAAACTGTTGCAGATCAGAGTTTAAGCAGAGGCAAATGTTTGAAATAATTAAAGCATGCTTTCGTACGTATATTGCAAAGTTGCATTAATGATATAGTGGCTGACTTAAAAGGTATTTAGACCTCTACAGTAGTATCAGTATATGTTCATGACTGAAATATCCAGATATATGTGTCTTACACAAACGCACGCACCCACGCACACACACACACACACACACACACTTCTTTGATATAGTGGATTGTGCGATGGTAAACTCACTGAAAATTGCTCCCAATCATGGCTCCAAATCCAACCCAGAAATCGTGTAATTTAGGGTAAATCACTTTTTATCAAATCGTAAACATTTGGAGTTGTTCATTTGACCTTATGTGGAAAAATAAAAAGAAGCAGTGGAATATGCTGTTTAATACAGTCCTAAATACGAGTATTTGCGACCCGATGCCATTAGATAATGGTTTCTGTAATCCAGTTTCTCCTAACACCACCTCTTTACGAAATACTGATTTATGTTCATCATCTATTATTTGGCATGCTCCTGATTTAAAAATACGTTCTATGCAAACATCCTTGCAACTTCATGGAGTTTTCTATGTGCTAAATGATATACTTAAAATGAGACAGACGCATAACCAATGAGTTTACAGATAGCATCCCACATCACCAAGCCTTCCGTTAAGTCGGGTCTCCAAATGCCTGCTTACTAAGACTCAAGAGCACTTCTCACAGGATTTCAATTGCATCGAATGTGAAGACTCTTAAAGTTCTTCTACAGGTTCCAAAAGTTGTCTATAGTTTCACACGTTTGTCTTTTTTTTTGCAAGTTGCAATACTCTGTTTCATCATTTACATCTTCTTCGGAAGGAGGTGTGTTGGCCTTCACAGATTGAGACCTCACCCCGTGCTGTCCCTCAGAAATCTTCCTCTAGCACCTCCTGTTTTGCTCTTTGGTGATTCACACCTTCTAGGCAGAATAACATCAATGTCAAAGTCAGCCAGTGTTGGAGAAAATATGTGATGCTATGAGTCATGAGTATGTCAGTGGCAGGCCACAAGGGATAGAGACAAATATGCTTGTTTGGAAGCATACCTACTAGGTAGTGACAGTAAGGGCACATACATATAGGACACTCTTGTACGTTTTGTCCCACTGTTGGAATGGGTCTCTCTCGTGCTGTGAGGATTAACTTGTGCAGTCAGTATCAGCTATGAGTATCAAGTTCCTACAACTGGAATCTCTTGCTTTGTCTGTTCATGGTCATTTTAACCATTACCTTTACTACACGTACATCTGCCCTCTCTCCACTTCTATGCAGTCTGAATTGAGTGTGAACAGATATAGTGATATAGCTATGGAGTCTAAGTTCAAAGAGGAGGCTCGGGTAAGTTCATCCATCTACTTGTAATAGACAGCAGATTTCATAGGGGTTCCTAGTACTCCACGCACTCCTGTAAAACATATTATGGATATGTGCAGTTCCTAGCAGTGTATGCATCTGTAATACATCTACTTACCGAGTGCCACTCTCCTCTTATTCATGGCAGTCCAAGGACAATGACTTGGCTGCCCTATGCCCGAGTAGCTGTGGCGTTGGCCTTGATGGATTATTTCTGTGGTGATCTTGGATTATTAGATATGAGACAGACGTATCAAATGGTTGCCTTAGTAAGAGAACTTGGATCCTACAGCTTCCTTTATGTAGGCAGTATTCACTGTTTGAGCACTTCAATCGTAGCTTGATGAGGCATCATGTTTGAACTTGTTCCCTATTTGATGTTCTGTCTTCTTGGGTACCTGGTTTTGGGGAGGGTGTAATAAGCTGTATCTTTAAGGAATAGTCTTTGTCACATGTGCAGTGTCTGTAATATGTGTTGTGCGCAATCACCAAGTGAGGTACTGCTAATCTAACATATTGTTGGCATTAGTGCAGATGACAGCTGGTATCTAGGATGGGAACATTATGCTTTGAAACGGGAAGCACTTGGCATATGTGTTGTAACGCACATTGGTATTTAGACAGAATATCGGAAACACAAAAATCATGGGACAAAATATTGTGTCCGAAATGGCGAGGACAAAAATATTATGAAGGTAAGTTTCTATAGGTAAGTAAAGTATTCTTATATATAACTCCACATATATGCACCTTGACAATTTGTATATCTTCAAGGTACGTGCATGTGGAGTTAAGAATTCTAAAACTATATTCACCTTTCTGCAATTACCTTCTTGATATTTTGGCCCTCAATATTTTTCACATAATATTCTGTCCACACAATATTTTTGTTTCCGATATTCTGTCAGTGATCTCCATACGTTTGCGTTATATATTAGCTGTACTTTTAGGCTGGTGTATCAGTTTCATTTTAGTTGCATCTGTGAGGTTTTCATAGTAATGTGAGTGAGAGAAATGGCCCCTATGACAAGAGGTAAATTACTGTAAATGTCATTCGGTGTTTGTAATAACAGTAGCAGAGTTTCTGGAAGACAACATGTAATGCCACATTGAGCCTGAGTAAATCTGTCAGTTGTTGGATGAGATTATTTCAAGCATTCTATCTTTCACTTATTGTATACTTTAGTATGTCGCCCTAAGTGTGATGGGTATGCCCAGACATGGGTCCCTCACACACTCTGTCACTGCACCCAAGCTATTGCCGGCTGATGAGCCAATACCAAGGCAAACACAAGGAGATGATGGACCGAGCGCTGAAACTTTTCAGACACTCACCCTGGACCGGCAACAAGCATCCTGGGACTGGTTTTGGGGTTTTATTTGTTCACCCTAAGTTGGTAGGGTATGCCCAGACTTGGGTCCCTTGCTCACTTTGCCACTGGATTCACGCTAGCATGGCTGTTACCCCGAAACTGGTCCCAGGATATTTTTTTTTTGTCCTCATATGTGACAACTTGCAAAGGCATATAATCAGGTGTTTTATGGTGCTGGCGCCCCAAGCCTGCAGCCTGCCAGGCACAGTTGCTCCTTGTAGGAGAGTAGGATCTGCCTCTTATGTTGCCCCCACTTTTTTTCTGATGTTCACACTGGTTTCTGGCTATAGTCAGGCTGGGATCCTGCCAATCAGGGCCCCAGCCTCTCTGTTCTCTCTAAACGACTTGGAGTGCACTCTAGGTGCACTAGTGATTGGATACTGTGGTACCTTATGAGTCCCTAGTATATGGTACCTTAGGTGCCAAGGGCATAGGTACTTCACAGGCCTACCAGGGGCTGAAGCATGTATTATGCCAGCCCTGGGAAACAGACTAAATCTGACACCACAGGTCTGCTACTGCAGGCTGGGTAAGGTGGTGCATGCACCCCTTACTGTGATATAGGCTACCTATATCACTACATAGATACACACATATAAACCTATAAGTCACTCCTATGGCAGGCCTTATCAATCCTGAAGGCAGAGTGCTTGGTTCCTATGTGAGAGGGTGCCCCTGCATGGGCAGAGCCCCTCTGCAGCATTCAGAGACCCTTCTCTGATGCTGTTTGTAGTGCAGCCTGACCATATACTCTTAAGCGCATTATAACCTCGCGTTAAATGCTAACTTTGGGATGGCTGCACGGAAACATGTCGTGTTTGGTGTCAAACATCTTGGAATACTACCCCCGCCAGTTCTGGCGGCGGGGGTAGCATTCCACCCTTCTAGAGGGATAGACATGTACCTACTGTGGAAACGCGGTAGAATCCTGAAGAGCCCTGGCATCACAAAATGGATGCCACCAGCCACAGACACGGGGCTGCCCTCCTGCTGATGACCGAAACTCGCAGTGGAGGAAGCCCAACAATAGGTATCCTGTCCCAGGGAGGTGTGACCACCTCCCAGACAGTGTTTAGTGTATTGGGGCTGGGTGGGTGCACTCCTAGAGTGCTTTGAAGTCCTGCACTGGGGGAGCAAAAGGCTCCTCTGTGCATACCCCAGTTCAAACCGGCTCAAGGGCTACCTGCCCCTGCTCTGGCACGAAACTGGACAAAGGGAAGTGGGTGTAGCCACCCACTCCCCTGACCCTCCCATAGGTGGGGTCTTAGAGCTAGTCCCACCCTTCCTTTTTAGTATAAGGTAGGGAACCCTTGCCATTGCAAACTAGATATCCCTGGATGACACTCTGAAGAAGAATCCTGGACCTTCGACGTTCCACTACCTCTGGAAGACTGAAGAATCTCCCTTGGAGTCAAGGAGTGACTCCCCTGCTTGGCAGGCACCAAAAACTGAAATGACGGTCGCAAACTACACCACTCCAGCCGGAGCCCGAGGTCCCTGCAGCCCAAGACAAGGATTTCCTGACTTCTACAAGGCCATCGTGAGTCCCCAGCAAAGCTGAGGCCAGTGGACCCCACGAGTGACGAGGAACCACAGTCCCTGGGTACCGTACACTATTGTCAAGTGCAACCCCTTCACGACATTCTACGAACCTGTGCTTTAGACCACGTGTGGTCCCAGTCTCTAGCAAGAATTCCTCCGAAGATCAGAGGCCTACCCCGTCCCGAGTGACCGTGGGCCCCTGTTGAAGGAATCCTCCCAAGGCGTCTTTGCAATCCCTTGCCAGCTGGCTTGTGGGTCCCCTAAAGACTTTTCTACAGAACCAAAGGGCTCTCCTGGTTGCTCTAGGCCTGCCCTGACTTACCCTTGCTGGGTGAGTTCCCCAGACCTTGCTGGTCTGCACCATTGACTTTTTACGCTTTCCACAAGACTTGCTGCTACCAAGGCTTATTGGCTCCAATCGGGTTGCCAACACCGCAGTCAGCTGCAGACTTTGTGGGACATGCTGAATCCAGCTCCTGGTTGATCTCGATGCCTCCTGGACCTCGTGGTCGAAGAGTCAAGACACCCGTGAACAACCTGAATCTGTCGACGACGGTGGGCATTCATCTTCCTTGCCCCGGGTCACTGCCCAGTGACTTTGAACACTGTCCTCTCTGCTTTAAGGTCTTCCTTCTTCCGAATCCAGGCTTGGATTCCACCGGACACTTCTTCTGGCTTCACAAGCAGCAAGTCTTCATTGGCTCCCATTGAAAACGACACCGCGACCCGACACCAAACGACACCTATGCACCAGGCTTCCCTGGGTGAGGTAACTCCAGCACTACGGTGCTCCTGTGGGTGTTGGCCCTAGAACTACTTACCCTGTAAGTGATTTGCCTGTAGCTACTCCCGAAGTGCCCTTAAACTCTTAATTTCCAACCGCGACTTGCCCCATTGAAGTCTACGGCGATCCGCGCCTGTGTTCACTCACTGCACGTGTCCCCCGTGGGTCCTTTACTTACCTGCCTTGGGTGGTTTAGTGAGGCCCCAACACTTCTGAAGGCCCTGGGCCTTGTCTCCTTGCAAGTCGTTGTTCTTAAGTCTCTTTTTTAGTATATGGTCTGGTACGCCCCTAGGGCCCCAGCCATATTTGTGCTTAATTTATTGAGAAACGTTGATTTATGCATATGTTCCTGTCTTCTAATCTCACAAGAGATTAGTAGAGAGTTTTTTAGTAATAAATACATATATATTTGATATATATACCTGTGTGGTGTCTTTTCATTTGGTGATTCAAGAGATTGTATGGTAAAACAAGCTGCTTTACATTCCTCCAAGACTTAGCCTGAAGGCTGCTCTCCACAGCTACCACTAGGATAGCTTTGTATAAAGGTTGTCTTAAACCTACCTACCATAAGAGTCGAATTGTACTGGTGCAAGGTGTCCACTTTAACTAGTGAACAGCATATACCAGGCCAACTTCTCACATTGGTGGCAGCGTGTGGGATTCCAGCTTGCTATTGTTTTACCAGAAAATCTCTATTTGAATTACTAACTGAAAACCACTATAGATACTCAAGGTACATATAAAGTCAAGCTTAGTATCAATAAGTTCTACTGAACTTAGAGCTGTGTGCCAAGGGATAGCACACCCTTTCTACAGCTCAAGCTAGTATCAGTAGGCCACAAACTAGTGTAGGTAGTACAACACTGCACAACACTAGAATGTCCTTAAAGGGTGGACCCAGTGGATCCACTCAGCCTCAGTATAAGGACATGGCTTTCTCTGACTTGAGAGCCATGTGTGCTGCAAGGCACCTGAAGCTAGGACAGAGTCCCTTCACACTACACCTGATAGATCTGCTGACAGCAGATGATCTTAGATTAGCTCTAGGAGCTAAAGGGTCTGAATCAGTGAGTGGGTCAATTACAGTGTCTGGGTCAGATGATGAACATCTGGATGACCAAGACTCTGTGATTGTAGGGCCAGGTCCCAAGGGGTCTGAACAGGACAGAGGAATACTCCCTAAGAGAACTGTCATAGTGGAGGAGAGGCCCAGGTCCCTTTCTAGGGAATCTGAACACTCCTATCACTCTGGCAGAGAATCTGTCTACCAGAGGAACTCCTACTTCTCAAGAAGAGAGACCTCCTCTGACAGAATGTACAAACTGCTGCAGTATGAGGAAGCAAGGTTTACCCTCAAAACCAAGCAGTTGGCATTAGATAAGGAAGCCCTGGAGCTCCAGAGAGCTTCTAGAAAAGAGGGGTTAGAACCCCTGGTGGCAGCAACAGTGTCCCTAGAGGCAGAGAATATATTCCAGACCATAGGAACCTGAGCAAGGTTGTTCCTCCCTACCAGAGTGGGGATGATATCCATAAGTGGGTAATTGCTATGGAAAGGGCCTGTAGAGTACAACAGGTCCCCCAAAAGCAGTGGGCAGCAATGTTGTGGCTCTCCTTTTCAGATAAAGGTAGAGACAAGCTCCTCACTGTTAGAGAAGAGGATGCTGATGACTATGAAGTCCTGAAGAGTGCACTGATAGATGGGTTTGGCTTAACCACTGAGCAGTACAGGTTGAAGTTCAGAGACACCCAGAAGGCACAGACTCAGGACTGGACTGACTTTGTACATTGTGCAACCAAGGCTCTGGAGGGTTGGCTGGTTGGCAGTAGGGTTACTGATTTCAAGGGATTGTATAATCTAATGATGAGAGAACAGATCCTTAATAATTGCCAGAACCAGTTGTTGCATCAATACCTGGTGGACTCAGATCTGACCTCTCCCCAAGAATTGGGAAAGAAGGCAGACAAGTGGGTCAGAACCAGGGTGAGGCAGAAAACCCAGAACCAAGGGGGTGACACAAAGAAGCAGGATTCTAAGGGCTCTGAGAAAAGTGGGGATAAGTCAAAAGACCAGAAGTCTTCACAAGGGCCCCAAAATCTGCATCTGGTGGGGAGTCACAATCCAACAAGGGAAAAGGCCAAAAGAAGCCCTGGTGCAAATTCTGTAAACAGAAAGGGCACTGGACTTCTGATTGTAACAAGTCCAAAGACCAAACCACCACCACTCCTGCCCCTAAGGCAACTGTTCCCCCTAGTTCAGCTACTGGTGGAGGTGGTACTCAGAATAAGGGTGTAGTAGGGTTGACCCTGGGTTCTGAAGTGGACTCTGGCCTAGTCAGAGTACCCACTCAGGCAATGCTGATTTGTGATGGAGACATTGACATGTCCTTCCTGGTGAGCCCCAGTAATCTGGGCAAATACAAACAGCAGCCTGTAATAAATGGCAAACAGGCTTTGGCATTTAGGGACACAGGTGCTAGTGTCACCATGGTGGCAGAGGATCTTGTGGACCCTGGACAGATCATCCTGGGTGAAATGTACCAGGTGACCAATGCAAGCAATGTCAGGACCAACCATAGTCTGGCAGTTGTGAATTTCTCCTGGGGAGGGGTAACTGGCCTCAAGAAGGTTGTAGTCAGTGCAGACCTCCCTGTAGAATGTCTATTGGGCAATGATCTAGAAACGTCAGCCTGGTCTGAAGTAGAGTTATGGACTCATGCTGAGATGCTGGGCATCCCTGCAAAGGTATTTGCTGTGACCAGGTCACAGGCCAAAATGCATGACACTGAACCAGCTCTGGATACTGAAACCATAGACCAGATGCTTCCCAAGAAGAGGAGCAGTAGGGGTAAGGCAGTGCCTTCCCCTCTGTCTCAGATCACTGATTCCCCTCTTAAGGGAGGAGGAGCAGATCCTGAAGAAGGAACTGCCCCAGAGGAACTTGAGCCTGATCAGGTTGAGTTCTTGGGGGCAGGGGGCCCTTCTAGGGAAGATCTGAGTAAGGAGCAACAGTGCTGCCCCTCTCTTGAAACCCTCAGACAGCAAGCTGCTGCTGAGGCTGCTGGGAGTGCTAGTGGGTCCCATAAAGTTTATTGGGATGAGGGACTCCTATATTCTGAGGGTAGAGATCCAGCCCTTGGAGCCACCAGGAGGTTGGTAATACCTCAGAAGTTTAGGGGGTTCCTCTTGACCCTAGCACATGATATCCCTTTAGCAGGTCACTTGGACCAATACAAGACCTGGGACAGGCTTGTTCCACATTTTCATTGGCCACATATGTCAGAGGACACAAAGGAGTTTTGTCACTCCTGTGTCACATGCCAAGCCAGTGGCAAGGCAGGTGGCTCCACAAAGGCCCCCTGATACCACTACCTGTGGTGGGGGTACCCTTTGAAAGGGTAGGGATTGACATTGTTGGTCCCCTTGACCCTCAAACTGCATCTGGGCACAGATTTATCCTGGTGGTAGTGGATCATGCCACCAGGTACCCAGAGGCAATTCCTCTGAGGACCACCACAGCCCCTGTGGTGGCAAGAGCCCTCATTGGAGTTTTCTCCAGAGTGGGTTTCCCAAAGGAGGTCATCTCTGACAGAGGTACAAACTTCATGTCAGGATATTTGAAAGCAATGTGGAAGGAGTGTGGTATAACTTATAAGTTCACCACCCCCTATCACCCACAATGCAATGGGTTGGTTGAACGTTTCAACAAAACCCTGAAGGGAATGATTAAAGGACTCCCAGAGAAGCTTAGGCGGAAATGGGACCTTCTTCTTCCCTGCCTGTTGTTTGCATACAGAGAGTTTCCACAGAAGGGGTTGGTTACAGCCCATTTGAGCTTCTGTTTGGGCATCCTGTAAGAGGTCCATTATGTTTGGTAAAAGAGGGCTGGGAGTTACCTCTCAAACCCCCAAACAAGATGTGATGGACTATGTACTTGGTCTCCGCTCCAGGATGGCCGAATACATGAAAAAGGCAACCAAAAACCTGGAGGCCAGCCAAGAATTACAAAAAGCTTGGCATGACCAAAGGCTGTGCTGACTGTGTACCAGCCAGGACAGAAGGTGTGGGTGTTGGAGCCTGTGGCCCCAGCAGCCCTCCAAGACAAATGAAGTGGCCCCCATACAATAGTTGAGCAAAAGGGAGAAGTCACCTATCTGGTGAATCTTGGAACTCCCAGGAGCCCCTGAGGGTGCTCCATGTCAACAGATTAAAGCCATATGTTGACAGGGCTGACATGGGCTTGCTCATGGCAACTGATGAGGAACAGGAGGAGGAGAGTGACCCTCTCCCTGACCTGCTCTCACAGAACCCTGATGATGGGTCAGTAGATGGTGTTGCTTTGGCAAGCAGCCTCACTGACCATCAGCAAACTGAGTGCAGACAAGTTCTGCAGCAGTACAGACATATGTTTAGTGTGACCCCTAGTCAGACTACCTGGTGCACCCATGAGGTGGACACTGGGGACAGTCTGCCTGTCAAGAGTAAAATCTACAGGCAACCTGACCATGTCAGGGACTGTATCAGGACTGAAGTCCAGAAAATGTTGGGGTTAGGTGTGATTGAGCCTTCAGATAGCCCTTGGGCTAGCCCAGTAGTCCTAGTACCCAAGCCTCATACCCAGGGTGGTAAGAAAGAAATGAGGTTTTGTGTAGACTACAGAGGCCTCAATGCAGTCACCAGGACTGATGCCTATCCCATACCAAGGGCAGATGAGCTGATTGATACTTTGGCCTCAGCCAAGTATCTGAGTACATTTGACCTAACAGCTGGCTACTGGCAGATCAGGTTAGCTGATGATGCAAAAGCCAAAACAGCATTTTCGACTCCTGGTGGGCACTACCACTTTGTGGTGATGCCCTTTGGATTGAAAAATGCACCTGCCACTTTTCAGAGGTTGGTGAACAAAGTTCTGGCAGGGATGGAAACTTATTGCTCAGCTTATCTAGATGATATTGCTGTCTCTAGTTCCTCCTGGCAGGATCACCTGGTCCACCTCAGAAATGTTTTGGGGGCTCTGCAGAAAGCAGGCCTCACTATCAAGGCCACTAAGTGCCAGATAGGGCAGAGTCAGGTTGTATACCTGGGCCGCCTTGTGGGTGGAGGCCAGGTTCAGCCTTTACAGAGTAAAATCCAAACCATAATGGAATGGGTTGCTCCAACCACCCAGACACAGGTGAGAGCCTTCTTAGGCCTGACTGGGTACTATAGGAGGTTTGTGAAGGGATATGGATCTATAGTGACCCCCTTGAATGATCTAACCTCAAAGAAAATGCCAAAAAAGGTTCAGTGGACAGCTAGCTGTCAGAAGGCATTTGAAGACCTAAAGCAGGCCATGTGCACTGCCCCCATCTTACAGAGTCCAGACTACACCAAAAGTTCATTGTCCAAACAGATGCTTCTGAGCTGGGTGTGGGAGCTGTACTGTCTCAACTGAATGATGAAGGTCAAGACCAGCCAGTAGCTTTTATTAGCAGGAGGCTGACCCCTAGAGAGAAACGTTGGTCAGCTATAGAGAGGGAGGCCTTTGCTGTGGTGTGGGCCCTGAAGAAGCTGGAGGCCATACTTGTTTGGCACTCACTTCATAGTTCAGACTGACCACAAGCCCCTCCTATGGCTTAAACAGATGAAAGGTGAAAACCCAAAACTTTTGAGGTGGTCCATTTCCCTACAGGGGATGGACTATACAGTGGAACAAAGGCCTGGGACCCAACATGCCAATGCAGATGGACTCTCAAAGTATTTCCACTTAGAGCACGAAGACTCAACTGGTCAAGGTTAGTTTAGTGTCCCTGCGTTTGGGGGGTTGTGTAGGAGAGTAGGATCTGCCTCTTATGTTGCCCCCACTTTTTTTCTGATGTTCACACTGGTTTCTGGCTATAGTCAGGCTGGGATCCTGCCAATCAGGGCCCCAGCCTCTCTGTTCTCTCTAAACGTACTTGGAGTGCACTCTAGGTGCACTAGTGATTGGATACTGTGGTACCTTGTGAGTCCCTAGTATATGGTACCTTAGGGTGCCAAGGGCATAGGTACTTCACAGGCCTACCAGGGGCTGAAGCATGTATTATGCCACCCCTGGGAAGCAGACTAAATCTGACACCACAGGTCTGCTACTGCAGCCTGGGTAAGGTGGTGCATGCACCTCTTACTGTGATATAGGCTACCTATATCACTACATAGATACACACATATAAACCTATAAGTCACTCCTATGGCAGGCCTTATCAATCCTGAAGGCAGAGTGCTTGGTTCCTATGTGAGAGGGTGCCCCTGCATGAGCAGAGCCCCTCTGCAGCATTCGGAGACCCTTCTCTGATGCTGTTTGTAGTGCAGCCTGATCATATACTCTTAAGCGCATTATAACCTCGCGTTAAATGCTAACTTTGGGATGGCTGCACGGAAACATGTCGTTTTTGGTGTCAAACGTCTTGGAATACTACCCCCCCGCCAGTTCTGGCGGTGGAGGTAGCATTCCACCCTTCTAGAGGGATAGACATGTACCTACTGTGGAAACGCGGTAGAATCCTGAAGAGCCCTGGCATCACAAAATGGATGCCACCAGTCACAGACACGGGGCTGCCCTCCTGCTGATGACCGAAACTCGCAGTGGAGGAAGCCCAACAATAGGTATCCTGTCCCAGGGAGGTGTGACCACCTCCCAGACAGGGTTTAGTGTATTGGGGCTGGGTGGGTGCACTCCCAGAGTGCTTTGAAGTCCTGCACTGGGGGAGCAAAAGGCTCCTCTGTGCATACCCCAGTTCAAACCGGCTCAGGGGCTACCTGCCCCTGCTCTGGCGCAAAACTGGACAAAGGGAAGTGGGTGTAGCCACCCACTCCCTGACCCTCCCATAGGTGGGGGTCTTAGAGCTAGTCCCTCCCTTCCTTTTAGTATAAGGTAGGGAACCCTTGCCATTGCAAACTAGATATCCCTGGATGACACTCTGAAGAAGAATCCTGGACCTTCGACGTTCCACTACCTCTGGAAGACTGAAGAATCTCCCTTGGAGTCAAGGAGTGACTCCCCTGCTTGGCAGACACCAAAAACTGAAATGATGGTTGCAAACTATGCCGCTCCCGCCGGAGCCCGAGGTCCCTGCAGCCCAAGATGAGGATTTCTTGACTTCTCAAAGGCCATCGTGAGTCCCCAGCAAAGCTGAGGCCAGTGGACCCCACGAGTGATGAGGAACCGCAGTCCCTGGGTACCGTGCACTATTGAAAAGTGAAACCCCTTCATGATGTTCTACGAACATGTGCTTTAGACCACGTGTGGTACAAGCCTCTAGCAGGAATCCTTCTGAAGATCAGAGGCCTACCCCATCCTGAGTGACAGTGGGCCCCTGTTGAAGGAATCCTTCCGAGGCATCTTTGCAATCCCTTGCCAGCCGGCTTGTGGGTTCCCTGAAGACTTTTCTACAAAACCAAAGGGCTCTTCTGGTTGCTCCAGGCCTGCCCTGACTTACTCTTGTTGGGTGAGTTCCCCAGACCTTGCTGGTCTGCACCATTGACTTTTTACACTTTCCACAAGACTTGCTGCTACCAAGGCTTGTTGGCTCCAATTGGGTTGCTCATACTGCAGTCAGCTGCAGACTTTGTGGAACACACTGAATCCAGCTCCTGGTTGTCCTCGACGCCTCCTGGACCTCGTGGCCGAAGAGTCAAGACACCCGTGAACGACCTGAATCTGTCGACGACGGTGGGCATTCATCTTCCTTGCCCCGGGTCACTGCCCAGTGACTTTGAACACTGTCCCCTCTGCTTTCAGGTCTTCCTTCTTCCGAATCCAGGCTTGGATTCCACCAGACACTTCTTCTGGCTTCACAAGCAGCAAGTCTTCATTGGCTCCCATTGAAAACGACGCCGCGACCCGACACCAAAGGACACCTATGCACCCGGCTTCCTGGGTGAGGTAACTCCAGCACTACGGTGCTCCTGTGGGTGTTGGCCCTAGAACTACTTACCCTGTAAGTGATTTGCCTGTAGCTACTCCCGAAGTGCCCTTAAACTCTTAATTTCCAACTGCGACTTGCCCCATTGAAGTCTACGGCGATCCGCGCCTGTGTTCACTCACTGCACGCGTCCCCGTGGGTCCTTTACTTACCTGCCTTGGGTGGTTTCGTGAGGCCCCAACACTTCTGAAGGCCCTGGGCCTTGTCTCCTTGCAAGTCGTTGTTCTTAAGTCTCTTTTTTAGTATATGGTCTGGTACGCCCCTAGGGCCCCAGCCATATTTGTGCCTAATTTATTGAGAAACGTTGATTTATGCATATGTTCCTGTCTTCTAATCTCACAAGAGATTAGTAGAGAGTTGTTTAGTAATAAATAAGCCTGGGCGTAGTTCGCGAAGTAGCGCTACGCGAAGCTACGCAAAGTGCAGTTCGCACTACGCGAGCTACGCGTAGCACTATGCGAACTGCGTAGTGCACTGTTCGCAATGATTGCACAGTGCCGGATGCTTGTCCGCACTGTGCAATCATTGAAAACGGCATCTTGCACAGTGTGAGCTGCTCTTTACTGCCGCTCGAGTAGATTTTTACTCGAGCGGCAGCTTTCAACGCGGACTGGTAGTTTCTCATCGCGAGCGGTCGCGAGCATACGCGACCACTCGCAATGAGAAACCTGACCTCCCCGCGTTGAGAATCTCACCGGGATGTCATTTGCTTGCTCGCGGTCGCCAACTTGACGTTGAGGACCGCGAGCAAGCAAAAATGACTGCTGCAGTACGCTACGCTACGCGTGTTTGCACTGTGCTACGTGCACCACGTTGTGCAGTAGCGCAAACTTCGCAAACTACGCGAGCGTAGCGTAGTGCTTTGCCCAGGGTTAGTAATAAATACATATATATTTGATATATATACCTGTGTGGTGTCTTTTCATTTGGTGATTCAAGAGATTGTGTGGTAAAACAAGCTGCTTTACATTCCTCCAAGACTTAGCCTGAAGGCTGCTCTCCACAGCTACCACTAGGATAGCTTTCTATAAACGTTGTCTTAAACCTACCTACCATAAGAGTCGAATTGTACTGGTGCAAGGTGTCCACTTTAACTAGTGAACAGCATATACCAGGCCAACTTCTCACACTCCTGATGTGCCTTCCTGCTCCATTTGCGAGCGGTGATGAGATCACCCGCCCAAGCTCTCTCTGGAGGCGAGTGTCTTAATCATTGGACCGATTCTTGACAAAGCTATGTGTGTGCTTGTTCCAACATGTGTGCGACTAGCAGCTCCCAAGTTTTGATTCGACTTGATGACCCACTTAAGCAGTCAAGTTTACCAATACATTCAGCTGCTGTTAGCCATTCTGCACAAGTGGGAGATAAACGTGAGACCCACTTAATGCAGATTTCCCTACGTGCGATAATTATCAGAGTAAGTAAAAGTTGTTCTTGGAGTTTCCTAGCTCTTCCCACAAGGTCATTATCTTCTAAAACCCCAAAGACAATCAGTGATAAGCTTACCTCTATTCTTCTTTTCATTAGGATGGTCAGTACCTTACCCACATCTTGCCAATAGGATTGAATTTCTGGGCATTGCCAGAACATGTGGACATCATCTGCTTTGTCCTCGTTGCACTTCGGGCAATGCTTAGTTTCCAGAGTTGACCTCATCATTTAATCGTGTTTATATAGATAATAATACTATTCCTGACACGTGGAACGACGCCACAATAACCTTAATCCTCAAACCAAATAAAAACCCCCAAAAATGTGAATCATATAGACCAATCTCATTACTCAACAATGATTACAAACTATTCACAAATATTCTGGCCAAAAGACTGGGTGGAGTTATAGGAGAGCAAATTAACACCTCTCAAAGAGGGTTTATGATAAACAGACATTTACACAAGTTGGTACACGACCTGGTCTGTGCGATCGATTTAGCCACTGTCCAACAACATCCCTTAGCCATAATGATGGTGGACGCTGCTAAGGCATTTGATAGGGTGAGCTGGCCCTTCTTATATGAAGTCCTTAAACTTAACGGGGTGGGCAACAACTTACTACACACAATTCAAAACATATATAGGTCCCCAAGAGCAAGAATCCTGGTTAATGGTACACTTACACCGGTGATGGAGATAGGTAGAGGCACCCGGCAAGGCTGTCCCCTATCACCATTAATGTTCAACCTATATATTGAACCTTTGGCAGAAGAATCAGAAGGGAACATCAAATCTCACCATTTCAATATCAAGAATGGACCAAGAAAGAGGCCCTTTATGCAGACGATCTAATGATATACACACAAGACCTTGCAGGGGCTTATCCCATCATTGTGGACATATTAACAGACTTTGGGAAAGTGTCGGGATTTAGTTAATGAAGGGAAAACCGAGATTATGGCATGGAACATTTCTTTAGACTCAATTCTGAAAAAGCTAGAGAAGAATGAGATCAGGTATCTAGGTGTACAAATCACGAAAGATATAGATATTATGGCACAGATCAACTGGGCAAAAATTACTAAAGAAATCAGTAAGCTCCTAAAACTCTGGTCCCAACTCCCGCTGTCGATCATTGGCAGAACTAACTTAATTAAAATGACACTTCTCCCAAAATTCACCTTCCTGTTTAATGTGCTCCCCCTCCATTTTGAGGCCAAGTGGATGAGGAAGGTACAGGGTGAGTTAAGTAGTTTTATTTGGAACAATAAAGCCATCAGAATATCCTGGAAGAAGCTGCGGGGAAAAAAATTGTTGGTGGAGTGGCTTTGCCAGATTTCCAAATATACTGTTGGGCTTCCCAATTAAAATATTTCAAAACATTGCTAACAGATAACTTTCAAATGCGGACGTCATGCTTTGGAGCCCTAACGGAAGATTTGGCAGAGCAAAGATCTTGCTTTCTTTTTAAATTTGGGCACCCCAAATACTTTAAAAAGGTGCGACTTAGGCTTTTGATCACGGCATGTAAAGTGTGGATACAGGTTAGGAGACTTCTTGGAATTTCCTATTATTGTCATCTGGCCCTTATTTGGGAATCCCCAGGAACACCACCATGCTTAGTGGACTCATTGGCAACACCACTTATTGAGGCCGGAATAGAAAAATGGGGCCAGCTGCTAGGGGAAGAGAATACAATCTCATGGGACCACCTTGCTCAAGAAACAAACAATATGCTGTCAAGGTTCAAATATCTACAATTATCAAGCTGGGATCGTGAACAACCAGATGCAGGTCAGGCCATGGATTGGGTAAAAAAAATCTGCGACACCAAAGAGCAAAAAAAAAGAGATCTTAGCCTGGTACTGGATGTTGATACACGCAGAAGATGGCCCCAACACCCTACCAGAAGGAAGATGGAAGGAAGTTCTCCCTGCAGCTGATATACCATCTCTGTGGCAAGTATCTATGGCTACTCTTTGGTCTTTTGTCAGATACGCCCCATTAAGAAAGAATCATTTGTTTACTTCCCATAGGGTATATTGGTCTCCCTGGAAACTGTCTAAAATAGGAAACTGGTCCCAGGATGCTTGTTTCTGGTCCAAGGAAGACATGGCTTGGCAGTTCGGGCTGCACTGTTCCCATGAGGAACAGGGTCAAGACTGATTTGCATATGGCTGAGTCTGAACTGGGGTGACAAAGTGAGCTAAGGAACGGTGATGGCTTCAACCCAGATCTATGACTGGGGGTGAGTGTCTGAAAAGTTCCAGTGCTTCGTCCATCATCTCCTTGTGTTTGCTTTGTTTGAGCCAATAACAAGGGTGAAACCCATCCTGGGTTGCTTGTTTTCAGGTTCAGGAAGGTGCTGACTCTGCACTTTGGGTTGGACTGTTCCCATTGGAGCGAGGTCTTGACAGATTTGCATATAGCTTGGTCCAAACTGGGGTGGCATGGTGTGCAAAATAACAATGGATTGGGATTTGGCGCCCAGTAATTATCATTGGCTGAAATTTATTCCAGTATTCCATCCATCACTTTTTGTATACTATAGTATGTAGCACTAAGTAGAATGGGTATGCCCGGCTTAGGTCGTGTGCACACGGTGTCACTGGAACCAAGCTTTACCCGCTTTGTGAGCCCATAAGAAGGGTGAAACTGGTTCAGGGAACCTGGCTTGGCAGTTTGGTCTGAACTGTTCCCATTGGAGCAGGATCAAAACTGATTTGCGTAAGGCTGGGTCCAAACTGAGGTGGCATGGTTTGCAAAATAACAATGGATTGGGATGCAGCCCGAGTAATTACCAGTGGCTGAGATTAATTCAAGTATTCCATCCATCACTTTTTGTATACTTTGGGATGCCCCAGCAAAGCAAAAGTGAAAGCAGACTGTGTTAATGGGATCTGCAGTGATCCACAAATGTTCTACCACATAGCGTTTTTACACTTCTCCCAATAACAATAGTACCCCACTTAAGTGTCTGGGCTATCGCCCATGAAAGGAAATGCCCAAAAGGCAACAAATGAAAACATCAAGATTTTGACTTGCAAGTTGACACATTCTGGCAATGTGGGTAGCTGCTGTATTTTTTCACCAGAGCTCAGTCAGCACTCATGGAAACTTGCCTGACCTGGACATTTCTGAAAACAAGGACCAAGGGTATACAAGGGTGGTGTGGCTTGCACGGATCTCAATATTGTTTGTTATCCAGAATGCCCTGAAAACTCCTATCACCCAGTGTTTCAAGACATGGCCCAATAAAAATGGCACCCCAAATATTCACCAAGTATTATGCATTTAGTGCATTACATAAGACCACATAACAGCAATGTATTTGCCATGACCATAAACTAGGTAAAGATAAAGGTGATTTTCAAAAGATTCAATACATTTAAAAAAGCAGATTCATACTACATAGATCTGAGATTACAATAAAAAAAATCTGAGAATGTTAGTAGATGTTGTGCAAAGATGCCTAGAAAGACCACTTATAATACAAATGCCTTCAGCCATAGATTCCCTGATTATGGTTTTCATATTATTTAGTTCAAAAACACGAATATTTAGAGTGTTGACCCTGGCAGGGTTACCTAGATATTAAATCGTTTTTGAACAACAGTATGTTATAGGAGCTTTTTGTTACATGGCAGGCTACATTGGGTCATTTCAAAAACACATTACTGTTAGTTAGGGTATTGGCAGCCCTCTGAAGCTGGCAAATTAAACCAACAAACTACCTGGCTCCTACAAGCAAAATGAAGAACTCTTGAGCAAATACATTATGTAACTAAGGCTATATTTCACAACACGCGCATGCTCCTAGAAAGGCTGTAGAATGGAGCAAAGTTAGCCAAATATAAAGTTGTACTTGACTTGTGATGCCTGTGCCATATTCAAATTTGAAGATTTCCTGAGTAGACATTGCCTTTGAATGGCTGGTAAGTTTAGGGAGTGACAACATTGTATGTATCAGGAATAACAAATATCATGAAAGTTGCTGGCTTAAGAAGAACATGACTCAACTTCCTGAACAGTTGTGCAGACTTGCACACAGCAAATTCTTGTTTGATGTACCATCTGTGAAAGGTGAGAAGAGAGTTCAGCTAATCCCCATTGATTTGTTGGCCTTTAAGCTGTGACTGCAAACTTGTGTTGGTACTACCTTTCACATCATCCTCTCAAAACACAACACTGTGGCATCCTCAGGGTTCATCATATCCCCTCTATTATTCAACCTCAACCTTACCCCTTACCAAACCTGATTAAATCATTCAATCTCACCAGTTACAATTTTGTAGCTGACACTTAAAGTATTTTACAAATGTATGGCCTGGAAGACCTCCACAACCTAAAACTTGATGACTGTATTTGGGCCATAGATGATGAATAACCATATAAAGCTCAATACCGCAAATACAGAGATTATGACCTGTGGTCAATGACAAAAATAACAGCCTACCACTGCAGGGACTATGGAACATGAGGTCCATCCAACAACAGCAGGAGAAGACAGAAAACTAGTTGTAACTGTGGAGTCAGACTGTTAGACCTGGCACCATTGGCCTGGGTCTCCCCTGCATTTTTTGCCTTTGCCTCCTGTGTTTTTGCTGTGTGTTAGACTCCGTTTCACTGGTCTAGATGCTTTGGGCACCTTGCCACTGCTGTTCAGTGCCACAGTGCAAGTGCTCCCTTTGTAAATTGTTGTTATATATTGGTGTTTCCATGATTGGCTGATTTGATTTACTAGTTAGTCCCTAGTACAGTGCACTGTGTGTGCCCAGGGCCTGTAAATCAAATGCTGCTAGTGGGATGCAGAACTGATTGTGCCACCCACAGAAGCAGCCTGTAAATGTCACTCAGGCCTGCCATTGCAGAGCCTGTTTGCAGTCTGGTACTGGCATGTCGACCTGGCAAGTGCACCCACTTGCCAGGCCCTACCCTTCCCTTTTCTTACATATTAGTCACCCCTAAGGTAGGCCCAAGGTACCCCAGTAGGCAGGGTGCAGTGTTATGTGAAAGGTAGGACATGCCCTGGTGTGTGTGGCATGTCCGGATAGCGAATTACTGCCAATTTCGTTTTTCACTATTGCAAGGCTACCTGTTCCCATAGGATAGAATGGGGAGTTTTATTTATAACATCTTATAAACATAACTACCCCTAGGAACAAGGTAGGAAAATAAAGTTTAGTATGCCTGAACTCAGAACGTTAAAATGCATCTTTTAGTGAGGGTGATTTTTACATTCTGTGTTTGAAAATACCACTTTTAGAAAGTAGGTGTTTTCTTGCTTAGTCATCCAGTGTGCCTCTGATAGGTTTGTGTATTGCATGTCTGGCCTTTGGATGACAGGGGCTGGGGAGGAGCAGTGGCTCCAGAGAGCCTGATGAGTCAGGGCTGGGCTGAATAGACCTGGGCTGCATTTAGAGTAGGGGGAGTAGATTTCCTTTCACCTGAATGGGCCTGGTTTGCCAAGGACAATGCTGTCTCCACCTTCTGCAAGGAAGCTGCTCCAGAGAGGACAGAACCGGTTTTGGCCAAGCACAGGGCTTCTCTGCCACTAGGGAACAAAGGATTTTGTAGTATCAATATTGGGGCCCAGACCCCAGAACTTTAGATCCCTTCTGGGAATCAAGAGGAACTTTTGCAAAGGAGAAGAGCTGGAGAAGCTGAGGAGGAATACTGCCCCTGTGCTGTTTGGAGTTGGTCTGCAGGGGCTACTTGCTGCCAAGGAAAGGAGAAAGGACTTTGCTGTGTCCCCTGCTTGAGGAAGATCTCCAAGGGCTTGAATTGAGCTTGCCCCCTGTTCCCAAGGTCTCAGGAACATCAAAGACATCACCAAACGCTGGGCACCATCTCTGGAACTGCTGTTTTCAGTTGCCTGGAGAAAAAAAGGGTAACTGACTCTGTCACTGAGTCAGTCGCAGGATTCCGTGTCCTGAATATCCCTGGGTGGAGTTCACGGAGTTGCACTACACGGAACACCGCGAAGTGCAAAACAAACTCCGCCGCACTACGCGGAGCTCCGCAAGCAGCGTAGTACGATAGAAAAATGCCGTTCGCGGTGATTGCATTGTGCCGGATGCTTGTCGGCACTGTGCAATCATCGCAAACGGCACCATGCACAGCGCAAGCGGTCCCTGCTTTCCTTTTCTGCAGCTCGTTTTTACTTTTACTCCAGCGACAGCTTTCTCAACGCGAACGGGCTGTTTCTCAACGCGAGCGGTCGCGAGCATATGCGACCACTCGCAATGAGAAACCTGACCCCCCCGCGTTGAGAAATCTCGCCGGGAGGTTGAATTTCCACGCTCGTGCTCGCCAACTTGATGTTGGTGATCGCAGACGAGGAAAAATCTCACTGGGAGGTTGATTTTCCTCGCTCGTGGTCGCCAACTTGACGTTGCCGAACGCGAGCGAGGCAAAAAGCTCTGCTCCGCTATGCGGGGAGGAGTTTTTCGGAACTCTGCGATCTCCGCGTAACGAGGAGTGCGGAAAACTCTGCAAACTCCGCGAGCGGAGCAGATTTCAACGCCCAGGGTTAGTCCTGAAGGCACCGTAGTGAGCACCGCCTCGTTTCGCAATGCAACCCTGGTCTCACCGACTCCGTCAATGAGCCGCTGCTTGTACCATGTCCTGTGGGCATCGCACTCCACAACGCTTCGCTACACGCTGCACTGACGTCTTCGACTCCGTCGCTGCCTGACTCGAACGTCAACTGGCTCTGTCGCCGCATCGTGACCTGCCAGCACCGCACAGAGCATCACCTCACCCTGCAACGCAAGCCTTGGTCTCACCGACTCTATCAACGAGCCGCTGCCTGCACCGAGCCGTGAGGACACCGCACGCTGCAATGCTTCGATCTCACATCACAACCGCGACGGTTGCTCCGGACCGGCTCGTACCATTTTGTCGGGCGCAACAACAAAAGGTACTGTCTCCAAGTCTGTTGACGCTTTTGTTAACCAGTATCGACGATATTGACCGGAATTGTTAGACTCTGTCGTATTCAGTATCGCGGTAGCCCCGGACGGAGCTACAGAGTCGGCGGAACTGTATTTTCACGTTTTTCCTGCAATTTAAAGGTTATTTTGCACAGTAACTATTTTTAGTTTATTTGTATTATATAGTGGATTTTTGTCATTTGGTCTTGCTTTGGTTTAGATAAAGATTACTTATTTTTCTAAACTGGTGTGGTGTCCATTTGTAGTGTTTTCACTGTATTACTGATTGTATTCACAAATGCTTTATACACTACCTCTGAGATAAGCATGTCTGCTCGTGCCAAGCTACCAAGGGGGTGAGCAGGGGTTATTTTAGAAGTGTATCCCCCATAGCCTGACTAGGAAGAAGGGTCCCTACTTGGCCAAAGGTACCTACCTCTGCCAACTAGAGACCCCCATTTCTAACACAGACCTATACGGGACACCACATCTTAACAGCATCACACAGAGCGCCTTCTATACAATGAAACACTCCATCACGTCTTCCTATACCTTGCATCCTAACAGAAAATGCTAGTGATCCGCACACTCATAATCTCCAAGCTTGACAATGTCAACAGCCTATTCCTTTGGTGCACCCGCATTCATTGTGCTTCTCGCCAATAAAGCACTTCAACACCTCATCAGGGGTAGCAAGTGATATATAAATGCAAATCTTTTCCCTCTTCTATCCCTCCACTATTCTTCTCAATCCAAATAACTGACTAACATATCCAGCACTCAAATTACTTTCATATTTCACTATACTAATTCACCACAAATCCTTTATGGGTTCTGAAGTAGGGGAGAGGATGTAGCCTTATGGCTAGAGCGGTGGACCTCCAAGCTGGGGAACCAGGTTTGAGTCTCGGCAACGATACTCAACATCCTGTGATTCTGGGCAAATCACTTAATCTCCCCGTGCGTAACAAAAAAAGAATGTGTCCTTGTGTAACGAAACTGGTGCTCATGTACAGCGCTCTGATATCTGATATCTTCGTTCTAGTTTGCGCTATATAAAACTCAAAAAAAAAAAGTAGCATGCTGCTCGCTGAAAAAGTGCTTCGAGACCTCGTCAGGGGTAGTACGCGCTATATAAATGCAATTACAATGCAATACAATATTATACAAAATACAACTCATCCAAAATTCTGCTGAAAGACTTCTTTGCCACCTTCATCCAAGAGAACTCATGGCTCCAGTCTTGCAATCACTCCACTGGCTACCTATTGCTAGACTGTCAAGGTTGACTGCACTTTGCATTGTTCAGAGAGACTCCCAGGGAAAAAGGACCACTATACCTACAAGTTAAATTCAAGCAATAGAAACAAAACAGGACACTGTGCTCCAAGCTTGCATAACTTAGCACCATATCACCTTAGCATAACAAATCTGTAAGAGGCACTGCTTTCTCAGTACAAGCCACCAACATCTGGAACTCACTACCCACCAGCATTCAAAGCATCCAGGAGTATATACACCTCAGAAGGCAGTTGAAAACATGGCTATTTCCAAGACAACTACACTCAGTGGTTGGCAGCCCATAGTAAATTACAACTCTTACATTCACTTAAGATGTATTTGGTACAAGGATTGTCCATCACCAGTACTGTGTAGTCAATAACCCAGACATCACCAAATGAACATGAATGAAATATCTCAAGAGGCTGTCACACACTGCTTGTCAATCTAGTCTAGTGCACCATTTCATGTCCAAAACCCCTGTAGACTATGTTTGCTTCTTCACATCTCACAATGACACTCAGATATGGGATGATTGTAACCATTTAAATTCCAGTAGATCTCACCACTTCTCTCCCCCTCCAACTATACCAGCTCACACCCCCAACAATACACAAACTCTCTATTTGGACAAACCAGTGCAGTAACCAGTTAGGCAGACCATAATCATAAGAAATATCATAAAGGGACTTGCATAGCTGCCAGTATACAGAAAACCATATAGTGCATGTCTGTATCTCTCACACCTCATCATCCACTACACTGCTATGTACTGCGTCCTATAATTCAAAAACGGCACATCGGTGGTCCTCCCTTGTGACATGGAAACACTTTACACGCACGATCAGAAAACAAAGGCAACACCCTTCCAACTGCAAACCTTAAATGGGGTAGCTTGCTGCTTCATAACTAATAATATATATTAAAATGTTTGTGCAGTTTGTTTGGCGGTATTTAAATTTTGATGTGTATTAAAAAAAAATGACTTCCAGTATTCTTTCTTATCCACTCCCTGTAGCCCAGCAAGATTGTCACATAGTTCACTTTACAAAATGATCTCACTTTGTAGTCAGAGAAAGAAAAGTAAACAACATCTTCAAGTTAAAAGAATAAAGAGCAATTTGTCACAGTGGCGTAGCTAGACCCTTTGCCGCCCATGGTGGCCCATGGGCTTGCTGCCCCGTGGTGGCCACATGTAAGAGCAGGGGGTGGAGGGTGCTGGTGATTCCTCCGTTTGCCACCCCACGACAGCCGCAGATAAGAGTGGGGGTGCTCTGCCCCCAAAACCTGTGCTGCCCCGGGCAGACCACCCCCTTGTACGCCACTGATTTGTCACTAGGCATAGCCTGAAGTTTGCATTTTTATTGCCCCTTAAACTTCTGAACTCCAGTACAGTTATTTTTTCATTTAGTCCAAGTTTTCAATAAATGCTGTGCCAGCCACCTGGGTCACTAGCCGCTGAAGGGAGTTGCAAAAATTAATATGGGGTGGCACAGCCCACATAAGGCCCCTCACTCCTCCACCCACCCGACCACTGGCTACGCTCTGCATTGTGGAAAGTTTCATATCTTGTGGGACGAGCCAAATGAAAAAACGTAGGTGCATTTTTGCTTGTTATTGTTCGATTCAGAGACACTGGTATATTTTAGGTTTTGGACTTAAAAATGCAAGTCAGATCCTGAGTCTGTTGGAATCTTTCCATCTCACTGATTGGATATATATTGTCATTATCAAAACATAATTTGGCAGTGAATATCAATTTCCCACAAAAGCACTGCATTGAGCAGACTTTCAATGTATAGTACACACTAAATAGGTCTCAGGTACATGAGCTCTAAAGGATCGTATGCATACTATATAGTGATGTTGTTTAATCAGCATTCTCCAGGCATCACACTATAAAACAACCTACTACATTTCAGCAAAAATGTTAAAACAGTCATTTAATAACTGTGCATCGATAGATCATGGTAATTCACAATGGATCTTCATTAAGAATGCTATGATATCAGATATGCTAATGTATCACCAATGACATCGTAAGTGTTACATATAGAGAATGAAGCACACAGAGGGTATGTAGTGCCCACAAATGCATAAAGCAAACACAGGTCCATACCAGTGGTGGCTAGTGGAATTTGGAAGTGGTAGGGCTGGGCGTATAGCAGCAAACATTTAGATGCCCAAAATAACTCTTTTTGCATTTTGTGCCCTAATTGGGAAAGGTACGCCCAGATGTGGGCCCGTGCTCACCATGGCACTAGAGTCAAGTTAGCCTGGCTGATGAGGAGTGATACCCTGAAACCGGTCCCAGGATGCTTGCTTCCAGTCTAGAGAGGACCTGGCCTGGCAGTTCAGGCTGGACTGTTCTCAAGGGGAGCAGGGTCAAGACTGATTCGCAAATGGCAGGATCTAAACTGGAATGGCATGGTGTGCAAAAGCACAATGGATTTAGGCCCAGATTTCTGTACTGATGGTGAATGTTTGACATTGTTTCAGCATTCTGTCCATCAATTGTTCTTTTTGCATTTGTTGACCTAAGTGGGAAGGGTATGACCAGATGTGGATCCCGTGCTCACCATGCCACTGGAGTCAAGCTATGAGGGGTGATACCCTGAAACCGATGCCAGGTTGTTTGCTTCCAGTCCAGGGAGGACCTAGCTTGGCAGTTCGAGCTCAACTGTTCCAATGGGGAGCAGAGTCAGGACTGATTTGCATATGGCAGGGTGTAAACTGGAATGGCGGGCGAAAAAACAATGGTTTTAGGACCAGGTCTCTATATTGTGGGTGAATATTTTACATTGTTTCAGCATTCCGTCCATCAATTGTTCTTTTTGCATTTGTCACTTTAAGTGGCAAGGGTATGCCCAGACGTGGGCCCAATGCTCACCATGCCACTTGAGTCAAGCTAGCCTGGCTGATGAGGGGTGATACCCTGAAACCGATCCCAGGATGCTTGCTTGCAGTCCAGGGAGAAGGACCTGGCCTGGTAGTTCGGGCTGGACTGTTCCCATTGGAGCAGTGTCAGGACTGATTTGCATATGGCAGGGTCTAAGCTGGAATGGCATGGGGGCAAAAAAAAAACGATGGATTTTGGCCTAAATCTCCGTACTGGGGGTGAATGTTTGACATTGTTTCAGCATTCAATCCATCAAATCACTCTGTAGCACGCACCCTGGGCTTTGCCTTTTTAATTTCACAAACTTTAACAAAACATAATTTCAAACTTTCAGATCTCACGCACACAAACTTTCAAATCACATGGGCACACATACACTTGAATACACGCTCATGCATGCAAGCCAACATGCATGCACACACAGTTGCAGGCACACACACAAAGACAGTCACACTGACATACATGCACATGTACTCCCCAGCACACAGACAAACACACTCAGGTTGATAAACACATAAATGTACCTTGACACGTGTTCCACATGTACGTGAGGCTGCAGGGGAGATCCATAATTTCCGACTCGTGTGTCCATTTGCAGCATACCTAAGACAAGTTCAGGAGCTTTCAAGCAATCAAAAGCCAGAATAGGATCGAAGATACCAAGCTAGACCTTTTTTTAAATCTATTTCAGCTTCTGATATGGCAAGAGGGTGTGTGGTTGACAAGCCCTGAAACACCATTATCTGGCATGCTGCACTGCCTGCTGCCATGGCAGCATGTCAGATATATATTGTGTTTGTGTGAGGCCGGGCTGTACCAGCTCCCACCTGACCACCTTACCTATGCAAAATGCAGATAGTGTAGCCCTCTTATGCTGTCAAGGTAATAATATAGCTTTTACAAGCAAGCAAACGATCCCTGAGAACGATTGTTTTCACTTAAAAGCTTTAACATGCCAAGCAGGTCTTTGTCCATGCCCTGTGTCAAATGCTTAAGGGGATTACGTTATACAGGGAATGATGCATTATTCCCTAGACATGGCCTTAATAAATACACAGCAAATGTAGTGAATAGAAATGTTTGAAATAATCTTAAATACTGGCATTAACACCCTATGTAACTATTTTAGCTCATCTCTGCCACAACAGAAAAAAGCTATGTGCAAATCTTGGCACTACCCCAAGCGGAACAGTCCAATGCATACTGCAAGGCATTGTCACTTCTGAGTCAGAGTATAAGCAACCACATACAATACTCTCATCTTGTTGGGCCACATACATTTGAGAAGATAGGGTGACTCACCTCAAAAGCAAAAACCACTGGAAAGTACTCAGTGTCCTTTCCATAATGTTGTTCTTTAAATTATCTGTACAATGACAGAAGCTGGGCAACCATATGTAACAAGCCTGGCAATTAGCCCAAAAAGAGTAGTATAGCTGGAACTGTTAAGCTATATATTATGAACGGAAACACAAGGCCACATTGGGCCTCAACATAGAGGAGCAGGAAACCAAGGAAATACATATGGACCTACCTAATCTAGGTTGACTCGCAGCCTATATTTGTAGGTATTGCACACAGATAAGTGCCTCTGGCAATGCCCTGTTCTCAGTATCCAGGCCAACAATTTGGTCTGCACCCCTGCCTTCAGTGCCAACAGTGCATGGATTTCAGGCAAATTCATGCAGATACTGTGCACAGAGCATCATCCAGGCATGCCTTCTGGATCCTGAGCACAGGGACAGCCCACTGCCTAGGCTCTTGGTCTAGTATCTATGCCTGCAAATGTCACAGGTCATGTTCTGTGGATATTGAGATATAGCTTTAGGCTATATACCATGCCCAGTGACCTTTCCAGCAGTACCCATATAGCCCGGTCTACTGCCATGCAAGAAAAGGCTATAGAGCATGGTTTTTAGCCATGCCACATGTCCAAAACTCAGGTCTGCAGTCAGTTGTTTTTCGGAGTCCTGAATACAAGGCATGCCGTGTACCTAGCACCAATCCCTGCTGTACCCATAGAGCATGGCCTTCAACCATGCTCTTTGCCCTGTCAACATGTCTGATTTACTCACATGTCATTGACTGTGGCCTGTCTTAAGCCTACTAAGCACAAGGTATGGCTTTTGGTTATGCCCTTTAGCCAATATTCCTGCCCCATGATAGTTTTGTAACCTTTTTTTGTGTTTCTGTATGGTCAGATTAATTTTGGTCTGCACCTCCTACCCTAATTACGGTAGGGTTGTCAAAATGTGACCTTTTCTGTTGTTTCCCTTGAAAGTGGACCAATGTCCCTTGCTGTTTCTGAGAAAATATCTCATCTCATACAAGGTTAGATTGGTTGAAACAAAATATTCCAAAAGTTGTGTTAAATTGCAGAGAATGTGTGTGCTTGAGCTAATAAAATACTTCAATCAATTAATCAATCAAACATTTATAAAGTGTGGCAAATCACCCATGAGGGTCTCGAGGGGATGGAGCTGTTTGCTGCTGTGTGGGGGTTTGATCACTCAAACACTCAGGTGTTGAGTTCTCTTCAGAATTTCTGGAGTGACGTTGTGGTCCCGAGGTGCAGGGGGAGGTTATTCCAAGCCTTGGCTGCTAGGTGCGAGAAGGAGCATCTTCCGCTGTTGGCTCTGTGGATCAGTGGGGTGTCTGCGAGGGAGAGGGAAGCTGATCAAAGGTGTCTAGTTGATTCTTGGAGGGCCAGGCGATTGTTGATGCATGTTTGTCCTTCATTGGGCAAGGCCTTGTAGGGGCGGGTCAGCAATTTGAACTGGCATCTCTTCTGAATTGGGAGCCAGTGTAGTTTCTTGAGATGTGATGTGATGTGGGTCCTTCTGGGGAGATTGTGTATGAGTCTTGCCGCTAAGTTCTGTATTGTCTGGAACTCTTAAGGAGGCGTGCAGTGATTCCTATACAGAGCATGTTTTTGTTGTCCAGTCTGCTGGTGATGAGGGCTTGTGTGACAGTCCTTCTGTTGTCTGCTGGGAGCCACCTGAAGATCTTGTGGAGCATCTGAAGGGTGTGAAAGCATGCAGATGAGGCTACATTGACTTGCTACTTCATGGATAGCTTGCTATCTAGGATAATGCCCAGGTTGCGGGCATGGTCTGTTGAGGTGGAGGGCATGCTGAGCTCTGTGGGCCACCATGCATCGGTCCATGGTAAGGTGTTGTTCCCAAAGACGATGACTTCCATTTTTTCGGTGTTGATTTTTGGACAGTTTTCCTTCATCAAGTCCCTGAATGTTCATCATGCATCTGTGGATGTTAGCTTTAGTGGTGGAGGGATCTTCTAGCAGTGAGAAGATGAGCTGTCCATCGTAGGCGTAGGAGATGATGTTGAGTCCATGTGATCTGACAGTGGTGGCCAAGGGGGTCATGTATGTGTTGAAGAGGGTCGGGCTGAGGGACAATCCTTGGGGGACCCCGCAGATGATCTTCTTGGGCCCTGAGGTGAATGGTGGGAGGCGGATCCTTTGTGTTCTGCTGGTGAGATACGAGGCAATTCATTTGAGGGTGTTTCCTTGAATCCCGATGCTGTGGTGTCTGTTGAATAGGATGTGGTGGGAGATGGTGTCAAATGTGGCAGACAGGTCCAGGAGGATGAGGACTGCTGTTTCCCAATGTCCAGGAGGGCTCTGATGTTATCTTTGACTGCAATTAGGGCTGTCTCAGTGCTGGGGATATCTGAAAATCCAAATTGGGAGAGGTCCAGTAGGTTGTGATCTTGTAGGGGCTGGGTGAGTTGCTGGTTGATCGCTTTCTCAAGACTTTTTGCTGGCTAGGAGCGCAGAGAGATGAGCTGGTAGTTCTTCATTTTTTGTGGGTCAGCAGATGATTTTTTTAGGAGGGGCCTCACTTTAGCATGTTTCTAGTCCTCTGAGAAGGAGGCTGCAAGGATGGAGGTGTTAAGGACATTCCTGAGCTTGTCGCCCATTGTCTTGCTTTTGAGGTTGAAGATGTGGTGGGGTCATGGGTCCATGGGTGCTCCCGAGTGCACAGATTTCATGATGGAGATAGTATCTTGGGCAGTGAGGAGTTTCCAGTGGGTGAGAAGGTGTTTGGGGCTTGTGTTTGTGGGTGTGAGCTGGTTGATGCTGTCTGCGGTGGATGGTTGGTGTTTGAAGTTTTCATAGATAGCAGGGCTCCTGTTGTGGAATAAGTCTGCAAGGTTGTCGCACAGTTCCTGGGAGGGAGTAATGCTGTTCTCGGTGGCTGCGGTAGGGGTGAACTCCTTGACGATTGTGAAGAGTTCTTTGCTGTGGTTTGCGCTGACTTTGATGCAGTTTTCATAGGGCATTCTTCTTGGTTTCTTTCAGGAGGCGGTGGTACTGTTTCAGAGCTGTCCTGTGGGTGGTGTAGTCTTCTGTCTTTTTGCGAGTTCACCACTTCCTTTTGAGTTGTCTGCAGAGTGCTGTTTCTCAGTGAACCAGCTTGCTCTTTTGCTCTACTCTTTGGTCCTGGCTGTCTTGGCATGGCGATGGCGTTGGCATAGTCTGTGATCCACTAGGAGAAGCTCTCAGCTGCTTGTTCAGGGTTGTATGTAGAGTCTGGGAGTAGGGAGCAGAGAGTGTCATTTCACTGGTCTTCTGATACCTTCTTCCAGTCTCTTTGTGTGGATCTGGGAGGCGGTAAAGAGTCAGAATATCGAGTAGGAAATTTCGACTTGCACTAATATCGAGTGCAAAATATTGAGATACAAAAATATCGAATGCAAGAATATCGTGGTCAAGAATATCGAGTTTCAGGTAAGAAATATCGTTTACTAAAATATCGAAGAAATTAATATCGTTTGCAAAGATATAGGGGCCGATTCCGATCTCGGCCGGTAGGGCTCCGAATCGGATTCGGCATAACCGGATCCAATTCGGAGCCCTATTTCACGACCGATTCGCACGCGCGTCCGGACGAGCGAGTATGATGCGATTTCGCCGACCGACTCGTTTGGGCGTCCCAACCGCTCCGACCGACTCGTTCCCGGGTCTAACCGCACCGACCGACTCACTCGGACACGACTCGTACCGCGCAATGGAGACGTTCCCCGGCCGGGTAAGTACGATGCGCACCGCGAGCAGTCCGACCGACACGCGCCGTCCGGCTCGAAAGAGCAGTTGGAGCCGTACTTCGGGGGTCCGTGTCGGACCCCCCTGTACGCGTAGCCGCGCGAGTCGCACACAGGGGGGACCCATGGGTCCCCCCTACCTGTGCGTGTACGGCGCGAGTCGCTTCTCCGCGTACCCGCTGTAGGGGGCGGCCTTGTTCGCCTCACACCCATTGAGGCAATGGGAGCCCGCATACGCATTGTACGACCGGCTCCCATTGACTTCAATGGGTGTCCGACCAACTCGAGTACGATAGCATACGGACGCATCGTACTCGTTCGGTCGGGCTGCACGGGTCTGATTCGGTCAGAAATCTCTCCGGGTCCGGCTCGGTCGGTGGGATTTTCGGCCCGAATCGGAATCGGCCCCAGAGTTGTAAAAAATATCGTTTTTTTAGTTAGTGTTATGTATTTTAGTATTTATTTTAAATGTATGTGCTCTCTTTTTTTGTCTAAGTATTGCATTTGTTTTTTAATATATGTGTTAAATATTTAGAAGTTATTAATTTTATTTTAATTAAATTTTGCGTTTTAGTTCCGTAACGGTTTGTGGGTTTATAGGGGAATAGGGTGGGAAGTAATTTAATTATAATAAATTGAATATTAATTTTTATTTATTAGTATTTATTTATTTTTGATTTTATAGTGTTAATTGTGGGAATTAATTTATAATTAATTAATTAATAATTGGCTGTTAATTTTTATTGATTAATTAATTGGTAAATATGTTAATTGTGTCATTTTACCAGGAGCGGGTTGTGGGTTTATAGGGGAATAGGGTGGGAAGTAATTTAATTATAATTAATTTATTAATATTTTGTATTAATTAATATTTATTTATTTTATATTTTATATTGTTAATTGTGGGAATTAATTTATTATTAATTATTTATTAATTGGTTGTTAATTATTATTAATTAATTGGTAATTATGTTAATTGTGTTTTTTTTTAGGAGCGGGTTGTGGGTTGATAGGGGAGTAGGGTCGGAAGTAATTTAATTTTAATACATTTATTAATATTTTCAATATAATGTTTGATTAATTGCATTTTATAGTGTTAATTGTGTGAATTAATTTATTAATAATTATTTATATTTTGCTTGTTAATTGTTATTAATTAATTAATTAATTAATTATGTTAATTGTGTCATGTTTTACGAAATTGGTGGTGGCATTTATAGGGGAATATGGTGGGAGGTAATTTATTTATAATTAATTAATTAATTGTTTCTTAATTAATGCTAATTAATTAATTACAATTTAAATATGCCAATTGTGTAATAATTTTGATGAGTGAGTTGTGGGGTTTATAGTGGTAAATGGTGGGAAGTAACTTTAAAAAAATTAATAAATGATTTGTTGTTAATTGATATTAATTTATTAATGTAAAATTAGTTATGGAAATTGTGTAAATATTTTTAGGTGTGTTTTGGTGTTTGTTGGGGTAGAGGGTGGAAAGTAATTTAGTTTAAATTAATTAATCATTACTTGATCATTAATATTCATTTGTTATTGATAAATATTTTTGGTAATTGTTTAGTTTTTATTTTGTTTGGGGATTGAGGTTCAATAGCTGTAACGTTTGGCTTGTGCATTAATCTTTAGATTTTTAAATGTGGTTTATAATTATTAATATTTGTTTAATTGATAATTAATTGTGTTAATTATAGAGGTACACTTTTTTGCTTAATTTAGATGTGTGTTGTAAATTGTGTGGTGTTATAGGTTAGGAAAATAAATATTACATTTATGTAATTTTATATTTTTTGATTAAGATTAATTTCTATTACAAAATATTTATTTGTTTGTAAATTGTTTGTTAAATTTAAAAAATATATATTTTATGTCAATTTTAGATTTTTGCTACATTAAAATATTTGTATATGTTTTGTTAATTTTTATATTTTTATATATGTTTTGTTTTTGGTTTTTTAAATTATATTTTGTATTGTAGTTGATATTTTGTTTGTTTTTAAATTTGAATTTTGTTCTGTGGGAATAGTAATTTTTACCCCTCACTATCCAACACTTTCCGTACTGTTGCACTTGCAGGAGTGGGAATAGTATTTTGCTCCCTCCTCTATCCAACACTTTCCCTACTGTTGCACTCATTGGAGTGGGAATAGTAAATTAATACCCTCCACTATCCAACACTTTTCCTACTGTTGCACTCCCTGGGGTGGGAATAGTAATTTTATCCCCTTTGCTATCCAACACTTTCCCTACTGTTGCACTCATCGGAGTGGAAATAGTAAATTATTCCCCTCCTCTATCCAACACTTTCCCTACTGTTGCACTCATTGGAGTGGGAGCAGTAAATTATTCCCCTCCACTATCCAACACTTTCCCTACTGTTGCACTCGCTGGAGTGGGAATAGTAATTTTTACCCCTATGCTATCCAACACTTTCCCTACTGTTGCACTTGCTGGAGTGGGAATAGTAATTTTTATCCCTCCGCTATTCAACACTTTCCCTACTGTTGCACTCGCTGAAGTGGGAATAGTAATTTGTTACCCTCCGCTATCCAACACTTTCCCTACTGTTGCACTCATTACAGTGGGAATAGTAAATTATTCCCCTCCGCTATCCAACACTTTCCCTACTGTTGCACTCGCTGGAGTGGGAATAGTAATTTTTTACCCTCCGCTATCCAACACTTTCCCTACTGTTGCTCTAAATGTAGTTTAAAATGTAGGTTTAAAAAATATTACATATTTTAATATTTTTATTTATATTATAATTTTTTTAACATTTTTATGTTACAGGTGTATGTATATGTATTTATCTTTATTTTTTAATATATTTCTAACATTTTATAATTAATTACAATTATTATTTCTTAATTATTTTTAAGTATATATATATATATATATATATATATATATATATATATATATATATGAAAACCGTCAAACGGTGCTCGCGCACCGTATTCGCCTTACCCCTTCCTCTAATCGGCGGTGGTCCACAGCGAGTGGGCGAGCCTCTCAACATCCGAAACAACACTGCCACAAGTGAAAGAACAGCTGCTGTGGACACAGTTTCCTTGTTCAAGCGGTATTTTATTGCAATTCAGCAACCAGCTAAACGCGTTTCGGGAAAACAATCCCTTGCTCACGAGTAATGTGTGGCTTGCCTCCTTGATATTTACATAAACATGTGATCATTTCATACATAACAAGTGAAAACAGACTTCGCTGTGAGTTGATTCACTCTTTCAAAATCAAAGTGACGTTCTAGACGTTAGTATCAGAAAGAATATGTGACAAATAAATCATAACTTTGAGCGCAGGTGCACCTAAATAAACAAATATAAGGCAGACAATTTAAAAATAAAAAAATGAAATAATAAGTAATATAAAGCATTTAATGATTCTTAATCTATATCTTTTCAAATGATTATGTTCAAAATGAGCATATACATAAATATGAAATTGAATACACAGCGCTAAATCAAATCGCCCCAGTGGGCACGCCATACAAGAACAATCTATTGAAAGGGGACCAATCGAATAGCGGTACTGTTTGTTCATTGCTACTGCGTCATGGATTCAATAAAGTTCTTATCCATACCAAGTGCAGCATTTAGCCCTTGTGGGCACATATTGTGCACAGTGGATTATTAACCACATAAAAACGCTTCAAATGCAAAGCAGCAGTCAGGCACTTTGCGGCGCTGCACGATTGACCCAAGTGGGCAACCGAACATAAATCTCAAACAACTCATTATTAGGTTATATTTATAACTCATCCAGTTGAATAGATATCTGTAAGGCCCATTACGATACCGGGCGTAAAAAAATCCGCCACCCATGAAAGCGGCAAAAATCCGCCCGCCTACACCTTCTGAATACCGACCCAGCAATTATGATGCCTCGAACCGAAACCCGCCAGCGGCGGTAAAAACACACAAAATACCGCCCGCCCATGTCCGAATCCAAGTCCATCCGCCCGCCACGGACGGAAAGACGCACGACAACACAAAACCGCCCGCCCTCACGGTCGACACCCCGCACGTGAAATTACGATCGCACCGACATGAGCGCGGAAAAACAACAAATACACCGCCCGCCAGCAGAAACAACACTGAAGAAAATGGACACGGCAGAAGCCATGGCGGCCACGTCCCTGCACAGAAACAGCCCCGGACTCAAACAAACACACACAACATGGCAAACAAGTCCACACAGCAACCCACGCACAAATACACAGACAAAGTACACATCCCGAAAACACACCACCCCTGGACAAACAAATAAACCACAAAGCCCAGAACACCAGCCACAACACACCTGAAAACAACAGACCATCAGGACACACCCAAACAGGTAAGTACAAAAACAGCCCCTCCACAGACCACAACCCCTTGCAACATTGCAAAGCAGAGAGGAGAGGACACAGTGACACAGCAAGGACAGCAGTACACCACAGATACGCACACATCACACCCACCACCACCACCACCACCACCAAACACCGGCACCACAAACCCCCTGCACATCACACATCACACACCGCACCAGCACTACAAACACCATGGCATCACACAGAATGCCCAAGTTCACTTCCACTGAGCTGACGGTCATGGTCGACGAGATCGTCAAGGTGCACACACAAATCTATGGCAACCAGGTCCAGCACACCCCACTAGTCACCAGAAAAAGGATGTGGAACAGAATTGTAGACCAGGTCAATGCAGTCGGGACCGTACCCAGAAACAGAGGAGAGATAAACAAACGGTGGAACGACATCAAAAGCCTGGTCAAGAAGAAGGAGAGCAAAAACCGAGAGCTGGCTGCCACGACTGGCGGAGGGAATCCCGCGCATTACAAGACCTTCAAAGCGTGGGAGGAGAAGGTGCGAGTCATCATCCATCCGGAGATCCTCACCGGATTACCAGGGGGAGTGGAGGCTGGTAAGTACAAACAAATGTATACCAGCACACCGCTATGTACTCACATGCACTACCACCATGCCATAGCTCCGAGGGACAAACACCCCCATGTCCAGTACACAATACACAACACATCACTCACACATGCAACAGGCACCACCACACACACAGCCCAAACATATCAACTAACAAAACCATGGGGGCATGTGTACACCCAGCCAGCCACGTAACTACCAACAGGTCCCCTAGTACTCCAGAAGCGCCACAACGAGCACCCCCACACCCATGTGGCAGCCGTAGCTGCACCAACCGACAAGTAACAGGTAAGTAGCCGCAACACAAAGGCAGTGGGTGGGAGGGGGACAGCTGAAGTACAACACCCACCAGGCCCCTAGTCCTACAGCACAGCAAGGCGGAGCACCCCCACACCCATGTGGCAGCCGTAGCTGCACTAACCGACAAGTAACAGGTAAGTAGCAGCAACACAAAGCGCAGTGGGTGGGAGGGGGACAGCTGAAGTACAACACACACCAGGCCCCTAGTCCTACAGCACAGCAAGGCGGAGCACCCCCACACCCATGTGGCAGCCGTAGCTGCACTAACCGACAAGTAACAGGTAAGTAGCAGCAACACAAAGCGCAGTGGGTGGGAGGGGGGACAGCTGAAGTACAACACACACCAGGCCCCTAGTCCCACAGCACAGCAAGGAGGAGCACAGCCCACACCCCACACCCACATAGCAGCCACTGCAGTGCACACCGGCAGCCGACAGGTAGACATCCCGCCCCAGGACAAACGGTGTCAGTGGGTGTCCAGCCATCACCACGACCCATAACACCGCCCCCACCCCCACAGACCTGCAACATGGAGCACCCCCCCGCCCATAACCATGTTGCATCCAGTCCAGTGCACGCTCAAAAACAACCTGCAGGTGGGAAACTGGACAGGGTGGGGTGACTGGAGGCATGAGGACTGAATTACGACTAACACATGGGACATGTCAAATAGCAGAGGAACACGCAGCACAGCTCCCTGCCACAACCATGTGAACAATGTGCACACGGACATGATCCACAGAGTCACACCCCACATGACCCATCACAGACACAGCAACACCCAAGGAGCCACGTCTGCATGCACAAGTCACACTGATTACAGAACCACACGGCAGGCACAGTGCAACCCATCACACACAACTGCAACACCATCGAAGTCCTGTCCAGGTAGCCCCTACTGCCTGTCAACCACACATCCCACAACTACGCCCATGTAAGACATACCACACTAGACGCAACAGCGTGGAACAACATAAATGCACACGAACACCACTGGACCCATCAAACACACAGACACACAATGCACATACAACATACCATCCATCTCATCCATCAGCCCCAGTCACATGAAAGGTATGTCATCCGAACAGCTGGTCCACATACAGTAGTCACGCAAAGAAACATGCCCATGATAAATCATGTGCCAGAAGTGAATGAAGCGCACGTCACACTGTGAGCAACTACACACATAACATGGGCCACACACCCCCGAGCACTGCAGTGATGCACATGGCACAGGGCAGCACGCACACCAAGGAATTGGACCATCTGCAATACGTCGTGTGGCACACAACCATCACTCACTCATAACAATGCGTCCAATTACATGGCCAGAAATCACAACAGACAGCAAATATGCAGGGTATGTCAGACATACACACACCTCAGACCATGCACTGTCATGTTGCCACAACACATGTCACGTTCTGCACCCATGGCACACAGTATGTACCCCAAAAGCATAGTACATCTCAAATGCGTTTCAGGGGGCTGACCCCCATTATGCCATCTGCGTTTCTAAGCGTTCCATATGAACCCCAAGAGCATAGTACAAACCAACCTCCACGATGGGTCTGGAGTCCACATACACCAGAGCCACAAAAAGCAGGAGCACAGCAACACACCCATCGGCATTGCCAATCCGTCCCATGCCACATGTCCACAGCACACAGTCCCATTGGCATGCCCACACAACAACAAATAGCACAGCCACACACACGGCTCCAGGAAACCTGTGCACGACTGTGCACGAACTGTGGATGTCAGACAACCTATACATACTTTGTCATGTGCAACACAATAACATATCTCATTCCCCCCACAGGTGACGAACTGCTGGATGCTGGAGATGGAGACAGCAGCCAGCACAGCCAGCCTGCAAGCCCCCAACAAGGACTCACGGATGTGGAGGATCTGTCCTCCGATCCGGACACGGACCACCCAGCAGGCCCATCTGGTGTGGCAGGGCCCAACCGCACCCCAGGCACCCTCCCACCCACCAACCCATCATCCAGGGCTGATGACCACTCACAGCCCCCTGCTGCCACTGTCGTAGCGGCCACTACCACTGTTGTGGCGGCCACCCCCACGCTCGTTGCAGCCACTCCCACTGCCGCAACCACCACCACGTCATCACTGGCCCCAGCCCCAGCGCAAGTGGTGGTCCGGCCGACTGGGTCCACCCTGGGAGCCACAGCGAGGCCCGTGGTGAGCAATGTGGCTAGTGGGCAGGTCGGTGGCAGCAGTACTGGTAGGAGGAGCAGGGCCAGGCCAACGCCAACTGTGCCTGGGAGCCAAGCCCTGCCGTCAATCAACAGAGTCCTTGGGGCCTATGAGGAGGCCCAAGGCGAATGGGCCAGGTCGGCAAGCGACACGCGGGAGGTCCTTGCGGTGTTGAGGTCCATGGACGCCCACATGGCCCGAATCGCGGACCTCATGGGCCAGCTGGTGGTGGGGGAGGGCACAAGCAAGGCCAGCAACACCACTTCCGCCACCACCTGCTGTGGCGCTGGGTCGTGCAGCATCACGTTCCCCTGCGTCCACAGCGAGTGAGCACTCCTCAGCCACCACCAGCGGAACATCAACACCCCCCTCCCAAACGTGGAAGGGGCCGTCCTAAGTGGAAACAGGTGTCCAGAGAGGACTTCGCCCGCACCAAACGCCAGTGAGTCAGCCAGCCACCTTGACCACCTACTGCATTGACTTGGAATACGATCCTAGCCCACACTGCCATGTGAATGGCATGTGTCTGTTGGACTGTGGACATAGAACTCCATGGGTACACCTTGACCATCACGCAGCCATGACCGTCAACTCATTGTCACAGCATGCACCACATTTGTCATCACCTTGCACACAATCACATGTCACCGCTGTTAATAAATACACCTTGATCACAATCGGCTTAATGTGTCCTGGGTTTATTCCACGATGTGCAATCGCCACCATGAGCAGAATAGCATCTGCTGTGTGGCATGTCGATGGGACAGGAGAGGCTGCAGGGACCTAGGGGTGAAAAACAGAACAAGAGTACATTCAATGAGTGTGTCACACACTCATCACACAGTACTTGTCACCAACTATAAGCAATGCACACACATCTCTGAGAGCAACAGGGCACAATGCTACAGCCACTGACAGTGGCATACCAACCTGGACATGGACCATTGACACACAGCACTCAGTGAACAAAAGGCCCCAGTAACAGAGCACACATACACCTGCACAACTACAGCCACATCAGCCGTCGTACATGGTCACTCACCGTCAAGTGAAGTAGCGGGCGATGAGCTGCTGACGCACATTCACAGCTTCATCCTCTCCACTGTCCTCTTCACTGGAGCTGTCCTGGTGTGCAGGCTGGGGCCCTGGTTGATCTCCGTCATCCACAATTAGGGGGATCTGCTTTCGAATGGCCAGATTGTGCAGCATGCAGCAAGCCACCACTATCTGGCACACCTTCTGTGGGGAGTACGCCAGCGCCCCCCGGTGCGGTCCAGGCATCTGAACCTGGACTTGAGGAGGCCAAAGGTACGCTCGACCACACGTCTGGTCCTCCCATGTGCCTCATTGTAGCGGTCATCTGCTGGGGTCCGAGGATTTCGTAATGGACTGAGCAGCCAGGGCCCATTCGGGTAAGCCGAGTCACCTGGGCGTGGGGGACACAGAGAACCGTTGCAATTCAAACAGGACAGTAGACAGCATCCTTAAGCCAGCACGCTACACAACTCCACATACTCACCGACAATCCAGCCACGGTCCTGTTGCAGATTGGTCATCAGTCGTGGTAATATGCTGTTTCGCATGATGTGCGCGTCATGGGCCGAGCCTGGGAACTTTGCACACACGTGGGAGATGACCATGTCCGCAAGGCACACCACTTGCACATTCAGGGAGTGCGTGTGCTTCCGGTTGCGGAAGAGCTGCTCAGTGGCCTGTGGTGGGACAAGGCCAACATGGGTGCAGTCAATGGCACCAACGACGTGTGGGATCCGTCCAAGGGCATAGAATGCACCCTTCACTGCCGCCAACTCACGTGCCCTGGGGAATCTGATGTACCTGTTCCTGTACAGCATCATGGCTGCCAGTACATCCCTCAGCACCATGCTGAACATGGGCTGGGACATCCCACCTCCACTGCCCACTGTGTGCTGGAATGACCCAGTGGCGAAAAAATGCAGTGCAGCCATCACCTTAGCCGTGGGGGTGAATGCTGTCGGATACACCCTGCGAGGACGGAGGTGGGGTTCCAACATGGCACATAGTCGATGCAGGGTTGGTCGGTCCAGACGAAATTTCCGGATGACCTCAGAATCCTCCATGTCCGCCAACAATTGGTAAGGGCGGTAAATGTTTGGTCTCCGCCTAGGAAAGATGGGAGTGGACACATGTCAAAGCAACACGCCACATGGCATTTTCACATACACATAACTGATATGACAGAGCAAGAACATGAGTCACAGAACAGCTGTCATGCAGGGACAGCACAGCCACAATACACTTACACAGGTCTCCCACCAATAGCAATGAGCAGTGACACAAACCATTGCTATGTGCATGCACATGGGGATCCAGGCCTCAATGACCTGTGAGGCGTGCTGATGGGGACTGACTGCATATTCGGCAAGCGGCAACACCACGGCAACATGACTGGCTGCTGTGCATCACACTGCTTCCGAGGCTGGATGAGTATGGCACACACCAACGACGATGTGGGCACAGGCTGAGCGGCCAAGACAAGTGGGACCTGTGGCACGAGGGGATATGAGACAGTCATTGATGTCACCACTGCACCCTATGTGCAGCACTGTACGGATCACACCTCCAGAAGCATTGTCAGGTGTACACATTGACAGCCCCATGCCAACACGGCTGTGTGCTTGCAAATACACATCACATGTGACACGTAACCTTGCACGTGCCAAGTGGCAGATGTACATAGTGAGAGATGACATGCGTGTGCATATGCGTATACCATGCACCCATGCCAATGTGCAGATGATGACATGCTAACAGACATGTGGGGGCCGGCCACTGGCCGTCCCTGCCTATGCACACGGCATGTTGTGGCCCCGTCCATTGTGCACCTGCACCCACGCGCACATCATGGCCACACCTGACGATGCAGTGCGCACATCATACTGTGTGGTGCACATGGCATCAGCGGACTGTCACCAACATGGGCCAGGCCATTACGGCCAACTCCGATGACCCTCGCGGTTGCACCCTGCGTGTTCCACTATGGAGGTAGGCGTCCCGGGCCAGCTGGGTGCAGGCCAACGTCTGCAATTGCCAATGCAGGTCTCAGTGCACTTGTTGCTCGTGTGGATGTCAGGCTGGGCCATGCTGCCCCTCTCAGTCCCAGCAAGCCTGGCCTGCACATTGACTGCACAATGCCAGTAGGTGACAGCACCGACTGCCTAGTGGGTTGCATGTGTCTCCTGTTCAGGACCCTCCAGATGGGCGCTAACTCAGTACTGACTATTGGACACACCATGTCTCGTGATAGGGATGTGTGTGTGGGATGGTGGCACTGAATGTGACCTCCTTTGTGTGGTGGGCCATGCACAGGGCGAGTACGTCGATGATTGCGCAGTGTTGGTCACAGTGGGTGCACCCACACAGATGTGTTGCCCTATGTTCATTTTCCATGTCCGCATGATAATGGACTGTAGATGTGGGCAGACTACACATTGGTCGATGTGCTGTCAATTTGAATGTGCCTTCACACCAGGCACAGCTGCCCCTGCACATGTGACCCCTGCTGCACTCGCTGCTGGGTCTGTGGAGCTGATGCACCATCTGTGCGTGGGGCGGACAGCTCTCCTCACTTCCGTCATTGCGCATGTCATCACTTGGCCGCAGGTGACATGGATCATGGAGGGCCCACATGTACGCGTGGGTGGCCTCAACAAGTGTGTCCGATGGTTGTCACCCCCAGTCAGTGCTTCGAATGTGAATGATTTTGTGCTGGTGCTAATTTCAATGTGGTGGGTGGGCGGGGCTAGGTGCGGGCTTACATGCAGGACATGGGAGGGTGATCGGATTAGCGACTAGTTGCAATACACACGGGGCACGTCTTTTCCTGTCCACATCAGGGTCATTCCTTGAACTCACTGACAGTAATACAGTCGTCTTTGTCCCTGTCCTCATGGCCTCCCCTCGCTCCCCACAATATGCATTTGCAACTGTGGGGCTAGCGCATGCAGATGCAGCCCCAAGCTCGCCCCGGAGAGGCCAAGGAGTGTATGTGTGGGTCCAGTTGAACGAGTGGTCTGTCTCACGGCATGATGTGTGGCGGGACGCCGTCCACCTGCGTGGTGCCCCGACTCGAGACACGGGCAACATAGACAATGCATAGCAGTCTCCGCAGTCCGGATACACCACCTGCGACACACAGAGGCTGTAGCTGCCCTAGCGGCCCATGCCGCGTCCATCTGGGGCTGATGGACCCACACATTCACTCTTTTGCCTCACTGGGGCGGGCTCGGAGGTGCTTGCGCACGCGCTGGCTTCTCTGTTGCAACGGCATGTGACGTGTGTGGAGATGTAGGCAATGGGTGGGATGGTGCGAGCCACCTTCCGTGACGTCACTCCTGCTCGTGATGTGTGCGTCCCCCCAATACTTCCATATGACTTGAGCCATGCTACACATTGAGGATGTTTTGCCTGCGTGATGTGTCCCGGAGGAGCGCGCCGAGTCCTCTCCCCCACCATGCTCCACTGCCATCCCGTGCCCTGGATTGCCTGTGCAGGTTGACAATGTTGGGGATACACCTGGTCGGCAGGGGCTGTGTGTGCCTTGTCAAGGGCCTGGCGGGCGCACAACAGGATCCAGCTTGTCCACAGAGGGTGGGCTGACGTGTACGCCTGATACCGCATTGTTCGTGTGCCCGGCTGCTGTGCACACACGTGTTCACATCCCCCCCGACATGTGGCCTTTGACATTGCCCAGGGAAGCGGTAATGTGCAGTTCCGGACCCCTCCCGACACAGCGTGTTTCAACTTTGCATGTGCGCATCTACCCGTCACACCCACCCACCTGAGCGAAGCGTCTCCCCGCTTCACACGACACATGTGTGTCTTCCACAGTTGTGCTACTCATTTGCGTTGACATCGAATGACAGTGGACTACATAGTCATGTCACGACTGCCGTGTACATCACACACTCTCATCATCTCACATTCGTACTTGTGAAAGGAATCAGCAGAGACAGTTTCTTTCTTCAAACCATGTATTGTGACTTATGTCCTCTGTGATGCAGTATAGTGGACACTACTGGCAGCGGTATGCATGTGGGGGATATACTGAGCATGATTACACATAGCTAAGGGTGTAGGGGTACATGTGATTAGCTGTTGCATGTGGGATGTGGGCTTCAGAGTTACATCTGCTTGGCTGTTGCTGTGCTAATGTTCATTTGCAAGTGGCTGCGGTGCTGCGGACTTTGACACAGACGGGATACATTTAGCCTACCAGACCGCTTGGCATCATGGGCACAGTCCATCTCAGTTCCATGTGACAGGTGTGCTGCTGTTGTTACTCATGCACGCGTGCGTGTGAGTTGACATCAGGGCATGGGCTTACGTGCATGCAACGGCGTCCCACTTGTTGTTGCCATATGGTGGATACTGGACATGTCACAGTCACTGGGGTCGTGTTGTTGTTGTATGCACTTGTCGTCCATGCAATGGTCCTGTTACGGGATTTCCGGGGAGGGGGAAAAGGGGTGCAGCTCTCACATACTCCAGCCGGGCGATTCCTGTCCACTGGGCGGTGCATATGTCCATGGGCGCAGGATCCATGTCATGGCATAGTTGTACGTGCAGTTCTGTCCATGTGGGTGCGATACACATATCCCATGCCACTGCCTCCCCCGATACATGCAGAGTTCCTGGATGTGATGGGGAACGGAGTGCATGTCCCGGACACATCCGATGTCATGGCAGTGTCGTTGATGGTGTGGTATCAGTTGCAGGTATCAGTTTGGTATGGCTGTTGTGGTGGTTACTGGCCAGTCCGTGCGGAAGCTAAGCATGGGTACAGTGTCGGACATCATGGCTCAATTGGGGGATTGCGCCGGGGTCCTACGAATTGACAGGTTGTCAGGTATGCGATGGCTTCCTGCAGGGCTTCCATTTCATTGGTGGTATACATGTTTGCCAGCCAATGTAGCGGATGGTGGCTGTCACGGTGTTGTTCGTAAGTTGTCCCTTGTAGGAGCATGATGGGGCATGCTGGGTGACATTCGATGTAGCTGTGATCCATGATCCGTCGTGTGGAGGTACAGTGGTCCCATTGCAGTGTGGGTCCGATGTTCGCCACATACGCCATGCCCCCATAGGCTGAACAGGCCCTGTCGTGTGCGTCCAGAGGGTGGAATAGTGGTAGCAGGTCCGCCCTTGGACATGCCGGGTTGGAGAGGCACAACTCCACAGGATGGTGGAAGGGACACCTCCGACAGTAGAAGACGGGTATGACGCAGCTGAACAATGCGATGCGGTAAGTCAGTCGGTAACTTACGTTCAGCAGGGATAGGGGTTCGCATCCCAGTAGCTGTATCAGGTTGTGTTTGTACAGCTTGACCTGTTTGGCGTAGTTGGGCAGGTGTGTTGTAGGTGCCATTTTGCTGCGGGGCGATGTGGTGGCGTGCTCCGGCTGTGTGTGCAGTCTGCAGTGTGCAGGCTCCGAGGTTGCTGTGAGATCTGTGATGGTCGTAGGGGGGCAGGACTTGTGTTCTGTTAGCTTGTGCGGAGGACACGGGCCCTCATCCCACGTGCTTCTCTGAATGTTCAAGGTCAGTGGTGTGTGACTCCTTCCAGATAACTTGCATGGGAACGGCATGGGGGAGTTTTATATATTCCTTTCTTTCCCGTTCGGTATGTTCTTAGGTGATATGCGCTATCTGCCCTGTGGTCGGTTTCCTCTGCATGCCTGTGTTGGTCTTTTTTTGGGACAATGGCTGTATTCTCCGGCTTGTTTAGTCGGGATGTGGTTACGGAGTTGGAATGGAAGGTCATTCAGTGCTGTCTGCTCTCCCGTGTGTGGGCGGCAGGCTGTGTTTCCGCTATGCGTTGGGCCTTGTGTGTGGGTGTCATTCTTGGGTCCACCTGTTGTCGGTCCCCGGGCTCTTTGGTGTTCCGTTTTGTATGTCTGGTTCATGGGTGCAGGGTGGTATGGGTGTTTCTGTGTGGTACTGGCGTACCTCTTCCCGACGGGGCCCATGTTCTACTGGGTGGTGTTGCCGCCGCTGTGTGCTTCGCCATGTTTGTCACACAGGGGTGTGTCCTGATGTTGCGTGACTTCACTGACATGTGGGCGTCGGTTGTGTGACGTTGGGTGTTGTCCGTGAATTGGGCGTTGGGGTCATGACTGTGGCAGGCCTGTCACGTGTCATGTGCGTTCTGGGTGTGGCTCGTGTGTGTGGTGCTTGGTTGTGTCCCTGTGTTGTTTGTGTGCGACGCATACATGGCGTTATAGTTGGGCGCTGAGTTGTGCGCATGTGTGGCTGCGTCATCGCCGCTGTGCTGCTGTGCCGTGACGGGGTCGTTAGTTCCTGGTCCCAGGTGGTGTGCCCATGATATTTGCGAGATGTTGCACTTTGCCCTGTGTTACATTTGTGGGTGCAGTGGTGGATGTGTCTTGTCCACGCATGGGTGTTGGGGGGTGCCATGTCCTCCTTTTCCGCCCTTGCACTGTGTGCGCTGTTTGCGTGCCCTTGTTGTGTGTGTGCCTACCTGCGTCTCCGCGGTACGTTGCCTCCTTGGTGGTGCATCAGGTATAGCATGGGGAGGGCCTGCAGTGCTGGATTCATGCTCGGGGGGTCGCCTCTTCGGTGTCTGTGCTCGGCGTTCGGGTTTCCGCCTCACTTTCGCGTGCGGTGTCTCTTAGCCGTGGGAGCTGTTTGTTTGCGGCATCGTAATTTGTACGCCGGGCGATACGTGATTTCGTCTGGCGGTGTGTCTCCATTGGGCTGCGCCGCTACGTGAGCGGGCGCACTTTGATGGCGGACGGCGTCGCTGGCTTTCCGGCGGTGTTTGGCTGCCTTTTCACATCGTAATTTGGCGGGCGTGTGGGCTGCGGCATGCGGGCGGTAACTGGTGGTTTATGCATCCGCCAGCACGGCGGTAGTGCTTCCGCCCGCCATCGTAATGGGCCCCTTAGCTTTTTTGCCTTCTTCAGAAAGGCCTGCACTCAAACGATCCAAAACTGTAACAGAAAAGAACACAAACATTAAATTAATCCCTTCATTTAAAAGCACACAGTGTAAAAATAAAAACTGGTCATTGCAGTGGCTTATTACATCTAAGAGAGACAAACTCTTTTTTTCTCCCCTTATTTGCAGTCAATAGTATCTAAACATATCTGGAACCAATTTAGTCTAACCCAAATGAACTGCTAACTCCTCATCGCAGTTATTGCCCAAAGGGGCCATAGTTCTGTATTGGATAATGAACCTTGATTCAAAACGACGCAATTCCAACACTCTATTGCCACCCCGTTCGTTTGTTCTAACTGTGTCTAATTCACAAAAGCTTAACAGGTTAACATTTTTATCATGGTGGGTATCGAAATGGCGAGCAACAGGATATTGCTTATCATTGTTTTTTATAGCCCGTAAATGTTCTAGGACTCTTTTCTTTGCCTTATGGATGGTACTTATGGATTACATTTTATATATGTATGTTTAATTTATTTTTAAATTACATTTATTACTTATAATTGTTACAATTTTAAAATAAATCTAAATATTTTTTTAAGTAAAATGTATTATTTAATTTATTTTACATTATTTATAATACATATAAAAACGATATTTTGTACTTCGATATTTTTAACAACGATATTTTTTTCGATATTTTTGTTCTTACCATTATGAAGATAGGAGGTCGATATTTTTGACAACGATATTTATGTCCCGATATTTCTGTAGGTCGATACTAGTGTTGTCAAAATTCTGTCAGTGATCCCTCGGAGGCATGGTACCAGGGTGGGTGGGTCTTGAGATAGTGAAGTGTACACTCTGGAGATTGGACCAGGTGAGTGGTGTGGTGTGGATGTACCTGACTCTGTTGCTGAAGGTGAAGGTGGGGTCAAGCGTGTGTCCTACAATGTGGGTAGGGTCAGTGATGAGCTACGTGAGGCCATGTTGCTCATGTTTTCCAGGAGGTTGGTGGAGTTGGCATTGCTGGGGTCATCGAGGTGGGAGTTGAGGTCCCCTAGGAAGATATTGTGCTCTGAGTCGATTGCGAGCAGGGCAATGAGTTCTAGGATGGCATTGCAGAAGCTGGGACATGGTCCTGGTGGTCTGTAGGGAAGAGTACCTCTCATGGTGCTTTCTCCATCTGTGTGAAGTTGGAAGTTGAAGTGTTCCATTACTGGTGTATGGTTATCAGGGGATGTCATGCAGTGGATGGTGTCCCTGTAGGTGATGGCTATACCAGCTCCGTGCTTGTTAGTTCGGTCCCAGTGTGTTATCTTGTAACCTTCGGGGATGGCGATGGTGATGTCTGGTACGGAGGTGGGGTTTAGTCAGGTTTTTGTGAGTAAGATGACATCCGGGGTGAGGGAGTACATCGTGTCCCAGACCTCTGTGGCATGTTTTTCGAGTGAACATACGTTGAGTAGGATGCACTGGCGCTGACGTGGTGGTCTTGGTTGATGTGGCAGTTTTTGCGGTGTCGCTGATCTTGTTGATTTCTTTGGTGCTGAAGATGAGGCAGCAGTGTCGGCAGGAGAGCAGGGGAAAGTAGGGAGAAAGCAGTAAAAAAGAAGCAGAAAGCAGGAGGAAGCACTTGGAAAAGCAGGGGAAAGGAGGGAGAAAGCAGTAAAAAGGAGGCAGAAAACAGAAGGTAGCACTTGGAAAAACAGACGGAAATAAGGTAGAAACCAATAAAAACGAGACAGAAAGCAGGAGGAACAACTTAGAAAAATTGGGGGGGCAGAAAGCAGTAAAATGAGGTAAAAGCAGGAGAGCGATGCAGCAGCGCGGGAGATCTGGTCCTGAGACCTGCTCAATGGGGTTGTGCTGCAGCCTCCATTAAGTAGGTCCTGGGAGGAGGGGGGCACTGGGAGGTGGTGAGTGTTTTAGATGGGAGGTGGAAAAAATAGGCAGCTGGCGGAAGCAGCAGAAAAAGCTGCGAATACATGAGGCAGAAAGCAGGAGGAAGCACTTAGAAAAATGGGGGAAAGGAGGGAGAAAGCAAGTAAAAACAAGACAGAAAGCAGGAGGAAGCACTTTCAAAAACTGGGGGAAAAGGAAGGAGAAAGCATTAAAACTAGGCAAAAGCCAAAGAGAGTGATGCAGCAGCATAGGAGAGCTGGTCCTGGGACTTCAGATTGAATTAGTGCCTTAAACATGTGGAAGTTGATGAAATTATGTTCCAAAATAATAGAGAGAAGATCAAGGAAGGATGACAAAGGAAGCAGAGGTGCAAAGGGACTATGTGAATGGTAGACACAACTGCAGGACAAAGCCTTCAGAGGAAACTGGCCTCGGAAGGCAGTGGAACAGGAAGACATACATCTGAAAGAAAGCAGGAGTCTTAGAGGTGAAGAAAACGCATTGAGCTTTAGAAACACAGGAAACACAGTTACAAAGCATCTTCCAAAGAACTGGGCATCTCCTTTTATAGCACTCCCGAAGGAGGAGCATAGGCAGTGTCCTGCTCGTGATCTGTGTGCTGGTCTAAGGCAGGTGATATTCTTTGAACTTCTGGTACCATTGTTGGCTAGTCTGCTTATCCATTCTCCCAGGAATTAAAGTAAGTGTATAACTGTACATTTATCAAAGGTTTTGGAGGATTATATCTATGCCAAGAGAAAATATCTTACTAAAATGTACTTTGTTATGGGATGCAGCAAGTGGTTATTCGTTTATTTGTCCATGATCTCTTTCATGATCTCACACCCTTCACTATGAGCTGAACTCATCCCGATCTCATATATGTCCACATTTTTAGTTTGGGCAATGAAGATAGCGGGTGACCTACTGGAAGTTAATCGAGTGGCTGGTTCAAATTCAGATTCGAACTTGCAAATCAGAATGCAACCCAAGGATAGCATTTCATGAATGAATTTGACCTTCGTGTTTTTCTCTGTCAAGCTGGAGAGATTTATACCAAACCAAAAGGGAACACTTGTTTAATCCTAAATCTGTCATAACACTTTGTTGGAAGTCAATTGGCCCAGCCCTTTCTACTTAGCCTTGTCAAAATCTTTCATAGAGTATTTTGTATGGGAAATGCACCTTTGGACACCCCAGCTCAGATTTTGTTCATTCGGCCAATCTGCACACATTTTTACAAGAGTGTGTGCTTACTTTCCTTGGAAGATTTGGTGCAGATTCATCAAATTGTCCCTAATTATAAGTGGTCTAAAACGATTTCCCTATAAATAGTTTTAGCCAAAACTACATATTTTCTATCATGGGTGCCCGTAAAGATATAGTCATAAAAATAACAATAGAACACATTTACGCATTCCTCTTTGCGAAATTGTAAATCGGTATCTCAAATAAATATCGAGTATATGAATTCATCTGTTTGAAAAATGTCCTTCTGCGCTGGTCCTCAGATATTAAGAATCTGTGTACATATTTTAATACAGAACATTGCAAGCCCAGACCAAGGCAGATAAGTATAGCTGAAATGACTTCTTTCTTGATAAACAGCTTATTCACCTGCAGTTGTCGGAAACTATCTTCTCCTTTCAGTTTCCTTTGCTAATACATCATGTTGTCACTTGCCAGTTCCATCTGAATTAGTGACAATGCACAATATTTTCATTATAAATCAATGCGTGCAATGCAAGCAATACCGTATGTGCGATTTGTTACATTGCATTAAATTGGAAACACGTGGATGAGTATCGCAAAAGTCAAAGCTACTTCAAAATGCATGCAGTTCATTTTGTAATGAGAAAGCTCTGCGTACCAGAAAGAACTGTTAGCAAGGCAGACTTGTCATGGTACAGTTAGGGACTGGTTGAGTAGTTACATTACTTCTCTATCTAGCAATCAACAGGAATCCATTTATTTCAGGACCATTTTGGCACATTTTTCCAAATAACAGCATTCAATTATTTTAAGCCTATAGTCCCCCCACAAGAGCTCATCAAGATTCCTTCACCTTGGGCTTTGCTTTTTTACATCCAATCTCTCCAGCTGAAATTCCTCCACTCAAAATTTACACCATATAAAAATCTCATTAGTTCCTTGACACATGCCAAACTAAAATCCAACGTAAGAAACTTTTACATCTCATTTGAACTGTCATTTGGAGGTGATGGGGAGACAGGGTGATCCCTAGGACTGCATTGCTGCTTGGTACAGCAACCCATTAAAATGTGCTCAGTAAAAATTCATCTGGTTATCTCTGTGGAGAAAGATCTCATCACTGCAAAGCAGTGACTCCAGATACGAGCGCACTGTGTGATATGCTTCTATGCATTCAGGAAAGTGAGCAACTCGGATAGATAATGCATTTTTAGTCAAGAGGTTTACAGCACGGGCCGATATTTTTATTGGAACAAAGCCCTTGCCAAAAACGTGAGTTGGTTTTAAGAAGAAAACAATGGGCCGATTTCTAAATACTGTTGGGTCGAGTCATAAGCCTAATATCAATGGCTTATGTTTGCTGGCCGTTAAATTGGTCTAAATACAGAGTAGAAATTATGTGCAGCTAAAAGCTTTGTATATTCTATTGGAGCAGGGTCAACACTGATTTGCACATGACTGGGTCCAAACTAAGGTGGCATGATGTGCAAAATAACAATGGACTGGGATGCGGCCCTAGTAATTACTAGTAGCTGAGATTAAGTCAAGCACTCCATCCATCACTTTTTTGTATACTTAAAAGTTTTGTATAGGCACACTTCCATTGAACCGGAGAAAGAGCAATACATGGAGAGGCCATATCAAAGAGAAGGAGAGAAAGTTGTGGAGAAGAGGTTCTGAGAGATATAATAGAATAAGTGTGAATGAGGGAGAAATTGGTATAAAAGGGTGGGTGAGAAATTAACAGGGCAAGTTACAAGTAAAGGGCCATGTTCTCAAAAATAATTTTTAATCTGCCATTGCCAAAGGTGCCTACAGAGTTAATATGTGCAACTTCTGCATTGTCCAGATTCACAAAGCATCTTGTGCCATTCATGCTCTAAGTACGCAATGCATATTTTCCACTCGAAGGAAGTCCATGTGCCAGCAATATGGTAGGACAGATGACGTGAGCATGCCTCTATCCTTCCACATTAATTGTTCAAGGGAACATATGAATTCCTTGATATCGAGTGACATGCACATAATTTAGCACTTATTGAGACTTGCTCTGCACAGTCCTTGCGCTAGCAGTTCGCCGCACCCCACACAAAGATCCTGTTTGATTACCTGTGACTAAGATAGTGTATTCCCGAGCATATGCATAATGTAAATGTTAATAAATCCATCCCAAATAGTTTTTATGGTGCTTCGTAGAGACAAGTACCATCAGCAATGCTGGTTAATTTCATCTCAATGGATTTGACACTCAATTCAGCGTACTGCTGCACAGTTTTGTCCCTGGATACAACTCATCACACCAATTTAATGATTGGCCGTGACTGATCATGCCCCTCAGTCTTGGTGCCCGGATAATAAACATTTCCATAACTCAACGAGGAGAAGAATTTCTACAGACTATGGTGAAAATAGTATTGACTTCCAACTTACCTTTATCCGGTGCTTAATGGTTAAAAACAATAAGCGCTGAGACCCAAAGTTTTGCTCAGAAGCCTGTGTCTGGCACTAGGGGCCATATTCTCAAGGAAGTGGCGGAGAGAGGCGTTAGCCTTCTTGGCTTAACGCCTCTCTCCGCCACTTCGAAAACGCGAGGCTGCACCCTATTCTCAAGGATATGGTGCAGCCTCGCGTTTCCCCCTGCGATGGCGCTACGTTTCACAACTTAGCGCCAACGCAGGCACCCTTGCACCATAGTGCAAGGGTGTCTGCGAGCAAGGAGGTTTGTTTATGTGTAGGAAGGTGTCCCTTCCTGCACATAAACAAACCTTAAATGCCATTTTGTAACTTTGATGTGTGCTGCTTCATGCAGCACACATGCAAGTTACAAAACGGCATTTCAAAAAAAGGTTTGTTCATGTACAGGAAGGGACATCTTCCTGTACATGAACAAACCATGGCATTTTGCTTTTTCCATGTGTGCTGCACAAGGCAGCACACATGGAAAACGCAAAAACGAGGAGAAATAAAGCATTTCTCCTCGTTTCGCCACCTTAAGACCAGATTTTTCCTGGTTTTAAGTTTGGCGCTACCTCATATTAACGCTGCCCTTGCGAATAGGAGGTAGCGTCAAACTCAATGGTTGTTGCAGTGGGACGCCCACCGCAACACCCACTGCACGCCCCTTCACGCTAAAAACAGCGTGAAGGGGGCCCTATTCACAAGGCAGCGTTAAGCAGCGTTAAGCCACTTACCGTGGCTTAACGCTGCCTTGTGAATAGAGCGAAGCCCCTATCGCCACAACAACGTCACTGAAAGTGACGTTGTGGTGGCGATGGGGGCTTGAGAATATGCCCCTTAGAGTATTAGCGAAGGGGGGCGGGGGCTAGATACCCTAGGCTTTGTAGCCGTGACTTCATCTCATACCTTTTTGATCCACCTCGAAACACTCTCTGGCCCTTTGATCCATTCTTGCAGGTTCCTTATTACCCTGTTTTCTCTCAATCACTATTTTTCTGCCTTTCTCTTCCACTTTCCTTCCCTGTTTTCTTTTTCTATCTTGCTCTGGGAAGTTCCCAAACATGAATGTTGGTTGGACCCACCTGCAACAGTGATCTCAAATAAAGCACTGCCTTTATTAATACTAATAAAGCACTCTATGATTCTGTCCCACACATTTCTCTTTTACCACAGCTGTTTAACATTTATACATACTGTGCCTCAGGTCATCTAGTAAAGGTTCTTTCAGATACATGCTGAGATACCTAATGCCTGGTCTAGAAGATGACTTTGAGACTCAGGTTAACATTAAGGGATGGATTCCAATGTCGCCAAAAGTGCCTTTCCAATGCTATTCGTAGGCTTACCTTACGTCCGACTCGTATCCGGAGCTTTTTCCTACAAAGTAGCAAGTACGATGCGTTTAACAGGCAAATCTCCGACCGAATCGTTCGCTCCGATTCGTGCACTATGTCAGTAGCGAACAGGCTCAGGAAACACGGAAAGCGAGTCGTACGGAGGCGCAACCTAACCAATTTCCGGATACGCAAGTACAATGCGTCCCCAATACGCGTCACACAGGGCGCCGGCTCCAGCACGTCACAGCATCCGGATGAGGCGTATGAATGAAAGCTCCGAGTCGCGCCAGAACACGATCAACGGGGACGAGACGGAGCAGCCATGTATCCAATCGCGCATGTCTTCCCTATACTGTACGCCCATCGTCACCGACGCGCACGACGCAGAAGGTAAGTTAGACACCTACCACACACCAAAATGTCAGGAGTACACGAAAGGAAACACCACCATAGAGGGGTGGATGCTTATCCCAAATAGCATATCCCACCCATAGGGGGGTGGATGCCTATCACTCCCATTATTGTCCACCCCATAGGGGGGTGGATGCCTATCACTCCCAGCACATCCCACCCATAGGGGGGTGGATGCCTATCACTCCCATCATTGCCCACCCCATAGGGGGGTGGATGCCTATCACTCACAGTATTGTCCACCCCATAGGGGGGTGGATGCCTATCACTCACAGCATATCCCACCCATAGGGGGTGGATGCCTATCACTCCCATTATTGTCCACCCCATAGTGGGGTGGATGCCTATCACTCACAGTATTGTCCACCCCATAGGGGGGTGGATGCCTATCACTCTCAGCATATCCCACCCATAGGGGGGTGGATGCCTATCACTCACAGTATTGTCCACCCCATAGGGGGGTGGATGCCTATCACTCACAGCATATCCCACCCATAGGGGGGTGGATGCCTATCACTCACAGTATTGTCCACCCCATAGGGGGTGGATGCCTATCACTCACAGCATATCCCACCCATAGGGGGTGGATGCCTATCACTCACAGTATTGTCCACCCCATAGGGGGTGGATGCCTATCACTCACAGCATATCCCACCCATAGGGGGTGGATGCCTAACACTCACAGTAATGTCCACCCCATAGGGGGGTGGATGCGTATCAGAATGACCATCCACACTCATAGGGGGCAAGATGCCCATCAACACCAGGATACACACACATAGGGAGACTAAGCAAACCATCCCCTCTACCATCTTTGCAACATTGCATGTTTGTATGTGACAAATGCTCACAACACAGATTGTGGCAGTGGACATACAATGTGGCTCACAACACATGTGTGCCCAAAATGTTAATGTGTGTCACTAATATCCTGCTGCAACTGATCAGTGTGGTAATGGGGTCTAAACCCCCCATCACCACAGTGACCAAAAGCTGATTGTGTGCATCAGAATTCCTGCATCTACTGATCATCGTGGTAATGGGGTCTAAACCCCCATCACCACAGTGACCAAAAGCTGATTGTGTGCATCAGAATTCCTGCATCTACTGATCATTGTGGTAATGGGGTCTAAACCCCCCATCACTACAGTGACCAAAAGGTGATTGTGGTGTTGAAAACTCCTGCATCTACTGTTCATTGTGGTAATGGGGTCTAAACCCCCCATCACCACAGTGACCAAAAGCTGATTGTGTGCATCTGAATTCCTGCATCTACTGATCATTGTGGTAATTGGGTCTAAACCCCCCATCACTACAGTGACCAAAAGGTGATTGTGGGGTACACCAATCCAGCATCAAATGATCATTGTGGTAATGGGACATAAACCCCCATCACCACAGTGACCATTGTGTACATGAAAATAGCAGCATCTTCAAAACAGCATGCATGAGTCCATGTCCAAATTGCACAAGCAATGTTGTGGCAATGTAGTGGTTGTGTCACATACAAACATAGATTTGGTTTGGCAAATATTGCCGTGTATCACAAGAACACCCTCTGCCATGTGCAGACAAGCAATGGCCATGACCCTTGACAATGACTCCAGTGAACAGTTAGACAATGTGCAAAGTGAGCACCATGAGGAATACACACATATCAACACCAACAGACACACACACTAAGGAATCCTGTGGAGACTGTAGATGTTAGGTGAACAAGTCCCATACCATGTCAGCAATGGGAGATACCAAACATGATGAATGTGCAGGCTGATGAGCCAGGAGACACAGGGACACTAGGGTAAAACCTCCCAAAATCATACTGCCAATGGCCGGGAAAAGACATAACAGTGCAGTGGTGCCGTAGCACAAACACAGACACCATTACAATAGCAAGTTCATGATACACATCATCAACAACATGTACATAATATGCAACACCACTGGATAACAAAAATGGCTTTATTCAGCAATAAAATATATATGAATGTTCATGCCACGATGCAAAAAGGCCAATGGCCAGTCCATCAAAGAGTCCAACCAGGGTAACATGTGAAAACTTGTCATCCATTTATTGCCTGCACTGCTATGGACCAGGGACATCTCACCCCTTGGAGGGGCATACATAGTGGCAGGCCAGGAACTGCAGGGACAGGATCAGGGGACAGGAGAATGGGGCAGGGGAGGTGTGGTGGGTGAGGAGTGATGCCAGCAACTGCAGTGGAGGGGTCTGACACAGTGGGCGCCGTCACCACTGCTGGGCACAAGTCAGATGTGGGGATCACCTGCACCACTGCAGTGTGCGGGACAGATGTGGTGGACGGGCTCTCAACTGCAGTGCCCAAATCAGACGGGTGGGATGTTCCTCCTACTGCAGTGCCAACATCAAGAGGAGTGAAATGGGGTTCAGATGAGGTGGGCAGGACAGAGGGGGGAGACACGGTTTCCACACCGGTGGCAGGAACAGGCTGAGCATGTGAGGTGGGGGTGGAAGTGCATGTGGAAGGGGGGAGGGCCTAAGCATCCTAGGTATGCGGTATGGGTGTGTGGGTGAACCTGGTGCAGGGAATGGCTGTAGGACCTCTGTATTGGCATCCGGGGTGCTGCAGGATGGAGAGTGTGAGGTGGAAGCCTGTGCTTTTGGTGGTGTCTTACCCTTCCTGGTCTGGGGAGACTTGCGGGTGGGGGCCTCAGTGTCCATGCGCCTGGGGGAGGGTGTTCGTTTTGCAGGGGAACTCCCCTTTGTGCGTGGTGACTTCCTCTTCCCCTTGTAAGTTGGAGCAGATGGGTCTGTGGGGAAGAGGCCAAGGTCACAGAGGAAGAGCTGCTTGGAAATGGGGGCAGTAGGTGAGGCAAGGGAAGGTGTTTTGGAGGGAGAGGCATCTGAGGAATGCGGAGTGCTTGTTGATGCCTGTATGTGTGTCTGTGACCCATCCCCTGTGTGTGTGCCATCAGTCCCCGGAGTGTGCGTGCTTGTGGATCTAGACTTTGGCTTGCGTGTCTGTGTGCTGCCATTGCCTGATGTGGTGCGTGCATGTGCGGGTGTGTGTGTCTGTTGGACAGGCAGGGGAGTGGTGACTGTGGATGTGGCAGAGGTAGCAGGGGTGAGGGCCTGTTGGAGGAGGGACACTGCTGCCGTCTGTGTGGAGGCCATGGCCTGAATGGTCCGATGTAGGGCAGACATGTTTGATGAGATGCCCTCCATGAAGGACACCAGTTGTGTCAACAGACTGGTGTGGGAATGGAGGACACTCAGCATTGCTGTCTGACCTACATGGAGCTGCTTCAGTAAGTCCACAGACTCCACACTCAGGGCAGCAGGGGAGACAGGGGCAGGTGGTGCGGTGCCTGGCACGAAGGAGACATGCTCCCTTACACGGGAGCCTCCACGGACATCTGGAATGGGAGCAGAAGGGGGGGTGGAGATGGTGGTGGTGGCGGGGCCAGACCTGCTAGGTGTTGTTTGGGGGCTGCTGGCACCCGCCTCCACAAGGGAGTCATCACTGAAGCTGGCGTGTTCGAGGTGGACGTAGCCGAGGTCTCCTCAGTGTGGCCCCCCTCACCCTCCGTTCCACTGGGTCCCTCCGAATGCTCCGCAGTGGACCCTGTCTGGCGCTCTGGCTCCTCATGGTCCGTGGAGCTGTCTCCTCCAGTGTCCGTAGATGTAACTGCAAATCAACAGGGTAAACAGAGAATCATCAGTCACCTGTATAGGCATCACACATCACAGTCAGAACAGCACATGACAGCGCACATTTGTGCATCATTTGCAATAAATACTCTTAAGTGCAGACACATATTTGTAAAACACACATGTCAGTCTGCCAGCAAACCATGCCCCTCATATCCTGCATGTCCATGGAGACATCAGTCTGGTGCATGTAGCCAGACACTACTCATTTGTGCACACATGCACCACATAGACAGTTGCCTGAACTGCAGGATTTGTGATGGAAATGTGTCAGTACACCCATATACCATCTCCTGCCACTGAGTTTGTACATGTGTCAGGTAAAGGGATGGCCAAAGTAATTGTCAGTAATATGGATATGCTTCCTTCACCACACACCATGATGTGCTCATGTCTTGCTGGACGATGCCACAATTGAGTGCATGCAGGACAACTTCCATCACTGCAGGGTACACTATAGCAAATGAAACAACATGCTACAGGGCAGTCTGGGTAATCAGTCATTGCTGCCTTCTGTCACTGGGGCAGTGCATCACAAAACCAACAGTCTGCACTGTATCTCAATCATGTAGTTGTGGGGAATATAAGCCCTGCATCTGTCAAGTGCACATGTTGCCCCACTGCTACCCACATGTTAAGGCAAATGATGATCCCACGTCCAACATATGCCACAGTAGAGTGACAGCAAGCACAAGTCTGGCAACATGATCACATCACAGTCTGATGACAATGAAGTATAGCTGCCTGCACTTAAATTTTGGATACACCATCAGGCACAGTCAAGTGATTACACACCGATGTTTGATCCCATCGTGAAGATCCAACAGCCACATGTCAGCTGTCTGACCACCCAAAAATAATTGACACTACAGAAGTCTAAAAAGCTAGCCCACTCCACAATGAGACAGAGGCTGACACCTGATTGCACATTGCACAATGCATTCAATTTACTTTGACACACATGATTAGGAGAACTGAGTGTACACCATGTCCGGAGTAGACATACCTGACCTGGTCCATGTGCAACATGGGATTAGCCCGAACAGTAGGCATGTGTCCATGCATGTGTGACACACATGATGGACATACTTCAGAGATCACAACATTGTCACACATGCTGCATGTGTGTGTGGGAAACACCCCAGACACATATGGCGAGGCAGAGCATCAACTAGGACACGTATGTATGGCCCACACAGAGTGCATGTCACATAACTGTCAATGTGCAGATAAATGTCAATAAATTCCACGCTCATGAAGGCTAATACATACTGCCGGTAGCAGATGCGGTCCCCCACATCAACCTTGGACAACAGCAGGCCCCCCGTGAGACATGTCACTGACTGAAAGGGATACACCTGTGTATCAGATGAGGAAGGGCCATTACAGAAATAATGGACATGATTCTAGTTCAAGCAGACAGACAAACTGTGGTAGCGTAACCAGGCTGAAGGAATGCAAAGATCATGTTAGACACAGTTCACAGACAAGGCATGCACTTACCCCCTCCTTGCTGCTGTCTGGCCTTTAACAGCCCATCCAGGTCAGGGAAGACCACTGGCAGAATGCAGCGCATGTGGGGGGTCAGGGTCCGGTGTCCGCCCCTACTGCGAGGAGGTGACAGCTTCAGCAGGACTCTAGCAATGTGTCTGCTCCAGCCACGTAGGTCCTGCCACCTCTTCTGGCAGCTGAGGATGCGACGCCTGTGGACCCCCACAGATCGAACTGCCCTGGCAATGGTCAGCCAGATCTCCTGTTTCTGATGGGCATCAACCTGTGAGGATGACAAAGTTAAAGGGCCATTAACACACATCCAACATGTTTGTGCATCACACAGTTGGATAAACATGTGCTTTTCACAGGGGCATCTGATGTACACAGGTAGTGCAACTATGTGGATGGACACTTGTCCTGCATCACCAACATGGAAACATTGCGTGGGTAGTATGACCGTCTCTAAATGCACTCTCACAGCACAGTACCTGTTCAGTGCAGGTACCTGCACACTTTGGGTGTGACAACTACTGAGTGAACATGCTAGCCAATGCTTCACACAATGCCATTAGTGCTAGTCAGACAAGATGCACAATGAGAGAGGATGTGGACTGCACACTCACCTGCTCCCCTGGTTTCCCATACAGCTTGCTGTACTGTGGTAGGAGGCTGTCCAGCAGGGCCTGGTTTTCCTCCTCTGTGAAGGCTGGGGCCCTCTCCACAGTACGTGCCATCCTTGGAGCCAGAGGATACAGAGACAGCAGCAGTTGTAGCAGAGATGTCTATATGGAGCATTCAGTGCAGGCAAGTGAGCTCTCAGGGCAAGACACAGCCTTATATTTGTGCTGCAGAGGCAGAATCGATCCCATGCGTACAAAGCGATAGGTCCGACTCGTTCGCATCCTATGAATTAGTCCAATCCTTGAGATAGGACGCATCGGACACGCCTACCGCAACTTTCAAAATACCTGCATCATGACAGTTTAGATTTTGATACATTTGTTCTAAAAGTTAACCGAATCGTACCGTACGCGAATCGTGCACGATGCAAAATGCGCGTCTGTCACCATGACGACCAACAGGCAACCAGTGCGTCTGGCTCAGTCAGGATGTGGCAGACGTGTGTATTGAAAACTCACCCGCGTCGAACAGCATTGAATCAAACATGCAATCTGTCAGTCCGGCTCGGTCAGGATGTGGCAGACGCGTGTATTGAAAACTCACCCGCGTCGAACAGCATTGAATCAAGCATGCAATCTGTCAGTCCGGCTCGGTCAGGATGTGGCAGACGCGTGTATTGAAAACTCACCCGCGTCGAACAGCATTAAATCAAGCATGCAATCTGTCAGTCCGGCTCGGTCAGGATGTGGCAGACGCATGTATTGAAAACTCACCCGCGTCGAACAGCATTGAATCAAGCATGCAATCTGTCAGTCCGGCTCGGTCAGGAGGTGGCAGACGCTTGCATGCAATGCCCACTCATCAACTCAGACAATGTATGTATGAATAATGGCATGCTGTATGCCCTGTGGGGATGGAGCTCTGCACATGTCAAATGGGACAGACACAATAGACAAGACTACTCACATTATGATCCTAGCTTACAGTGCAACTATAGCAGTATTTGTGAGGGACATGATTAGTGTGAGTGACCACTTCACAGATCATCCTCCTATGCTTGGCCACTGTCCCAGGGGATCATTGTGTTGTGTAGGTCATACATCACATCATGACAATGTCCAGACCATGACAGTGTTGTGCATGGTGACAAGCTGTCTGTATGTAGTGTTGTTGCTAGGTCGTAATACCTTGTCCATGTCTGTGTACATTCAATGCATGTGCTATTTGACCTAAGAATCTATGGCTGATACTTAATTATGTGTGTGTTGTGCATGTTACAATTGATAACATGGAGAGTGTCAGAGAACAGTGAGTAGTCACAGTACTACACAGGATTATTTGGTAATACATGAAATAATTGTGTGTATGTTCATGCTCACATTGCTGTAATTTCTGGATTAGGTCAACCTCAGACATCTGACTTCACTGCGTCATCATTGTAAGTGCCACGCAATCTGTTGATACTGTATTACTTGAAGTTTAATTCATATAGTAATATGTGTACATACTTTGTCATGTGTTCCTCAGGGCACCAAATGTCCACAGACCCTTCCCGGATCTTGAAACCATGGTGGAGCGTGAGTGCATGAGGAAATACAGGTTCACAAGGGCATTAATTTCGGAATTGACAGACCAGATGTCACCACACTTGCTACCTGGACGCACATATCCCTTTGCCCTGACCCCCAAGGTGAAGGTGATGGCGGCACTACATTTTTTTGCCACAGGTTTGTTCCAGTTTACTGTGTCTGATTCTGGTGGTATGTCCCAAACGATGTTCAGTCGAGTGCTCCGGGATGTGTGTGAGGCCATGTTGAGGTTCCTCGACCTGTACATACATTTTCCCACACCGCCACAGTTCCGTGCCATTAAGGATGACTTTTATGCCCTGGGACACATGCCCCATGTGATTGGATCTATTGATGGGACACATGTGGGTTTGGTTGCACCACGAGCCCATGAACAGGTTTACAGGAATCGTAAACACTTTCATTCAATCAATGCCCTTGTGGTATGTCTGGCGGACCAGATCATCTCCCATGTATGTGTGCATTTCCCGGGATCTGCACACGACGCATACATAATGAGGATGAGTCGGATCCCCCAGCTGATGTCCCAGTTCATGAATGAGCGTGCCTGGCTTGTTGGTGAGTCAAGTTGTCAGTGTCAGTTGTGTGATCATTGTCTGTCATGTTGTACCCTGTTGTTGCTCAACTGATCCTTCATATTTGATAATTTTAGGAGACTCTGGATACCCAAACATGCCCTGGTTGCTGACACCACTCAGGAACCCGGTCACACCTGCTGATGTCCGTTACAACGGGGCACATGGGCGGACCAGGCGTGTGATTGAGCGCACATTTGGGCTGCTGAAGACCAGATTCCGCTGCCTTGACCGGACAGGAGGTGCCCTTCAATATTCCCCAGAGAAGGTGTGCAAAATCATTATAGTGTGCTGCATGCTTAACAACAAGGCTGTGAGGAATAAGCTACCGCTCATTCAGGATGACAGGGACCAACGTCCTCCCTCATGGGAGGATCCAGGCCTGGGGAATGTTGCCATTGAGGAGGAGGAGGAAGAGGAGGTGGATGTCAGGAGACAGCTCATTGACAACTTCTTTACTTGAGTGTAAGTATGCATATATGTCTGATAATGCCTTTCCTAAGCGTGATGTGTGTATGTAGGACAATATGTTGTGATATGTGTGTGGGTCAGCTAATTTACAGGCTCATTGCCGTTGTACAGTGTATGTTAAGTTATGATGGTCTCCACTACATTGTTGTATTCACTCCTAGCAATTGGTCAGAATTTACAATGGACGATAGTGAGTCAATGATTGGATATGTCATCATGGCAAGTTGTATTTAAGACTGTACTATGTCTCTCCTTCACAGGCTCCTTTGGCTGTTGTGTGGGTACACACAACGCTGTTCCATAATGGATTTTCAATTTGGACCAGTACTCTCTGACAGCCAATCTATTTGGTCAGATTTGTCTTTTCTTTGGTTTATTTGGATACTTGGAACTGTAATCAGTTTGCTTTTGTGTTGAGCAGAGCTTCTGCCTGTGTAATAAACCTGTTACACACATTGATGTTTGCCTTCTCCGTAGCAAAAACATGCTACAACCGTTCATATCATGTTTTTCTGCCATGGTGTTCATTTCATTAGACAATGGTCTTTGTTTGTGCGGTTCAATGGTTTTTATTTGACAACAGTGTGTGCAATGTTTAATGTTGCATGTGCTATGTGTGTTGTGCTGACCTTGCGTGGCTATCCCTGGTATGTGTCATGTGACATTTCTTCATGAGGCGGTAGATGAATTGTAAGCTGGTCCCTAGGATCATGCTGTATTATGCTAAAGTTACCAGAGCCAAGCTGACATAATAGCTTTGTGTGTGACATTTTAGCACACATTCTTTCTGTGATTGTAGTGCAAGATGCCTTTGAGTCCACATGAGATCATTTTGGTACTGTTGAAGCGCTGCGCCACAAGGTTGAAAAACAGGACTCTTTGTAATGGTAGAACTAGACAGCACGGATAGTTTCGCCATGAACTGCTACACTTTGTCACACATAAGTGGAATACTTGCATTACATTGACGCACAGGGCAATAATCTACACAGATGGAAGATCTACGTATACGCACCAGCGCTTTGCTGTGCATATGCTGTGACCAGTACTCCTACTGTCTGAGGTGAGCGGTTGACCCGTATTGCCACAGAGTTCTTCAATGGTTTGTAGAATCTGTCACCATCACAGGGAGGGTGGTGCTTTCCACACTGAGGTTGTAAACACATTTCACCTGTACTATTATGTTTGATTATGGAATTGTATGTTGTTTGAGAATCATGTTTACTGCTGCTGGGGCTAGCTCGTATGCTGCATTGTAGGACAACAGTCAGACATTGTTTTTTCTCAGACGTGAATTATTGAACATTACACACACTCTGATTCATGATTTGGTGGACAAGCATGGGTGAGTGAGCGTGAATGTGTGCATTGCTACCTTGCTTCGGAGATGTTGTTGGTGCTGGCTACTGGGTGGTAGAATCATTGGGTGTCTTCTGCATATATTTTGTTGAGATGATGAGACACCAGAGGTAGTGGGTCATTGGATTGTGTGTTCTGATGTGCAACTAATGTCCAGCCATCCTTCGACAACGGCCTATTTTGCCGTGCATATTTCTGTATGAGAAGAATTACTACCACAGAACTCATGCACCTCAGTGTGAGACAGTGCCAGGTGATACAGATCATGAGCTAATAAGTGGGTACAGTGTACAATTCACAGATGACACAGGGATTATGTGAATATGAATTTATTAATGTGCATGTGACAAAATCTAACAGGTAAAGGTGATTGCATTCCCAAATTTATTATCCACAGTTCATAGAGGAGTTGGAAGTGTTGTCAGATGAAAATCCTTCTGAGCGAAATCCACAGTCCATTTGGCATTTAGTCCAACTTACATGCTCCATCCCATGTGGGAGAGTCCAGGGACTGTCAACAAAGTGAATGATTTGCACACAATGGAGGATATCCAGAGCATTTATTTGGTTCCGGGGGATGCATGTCCATCAGTCTCTCACTTGCCATCCTTCCTTGGACGGCCCCTCATCTTCTTTTTTGGGGGTGGACCCTCAGTATCAGGCTGCTGCAGCGGAGGGGACTCTACGAAAGACTCCTCATCCCTCCCTGTGGCAGTTGCCGATGTAGAGGCAACAGGTGTGGAGTGCACACGGGGAGGTGGGGTAATGTTGGTGGTTATCTGGCGTAGGCATGTAAGTATGTCCCTATGCACCGCAGTGATATTGTCTATTTTCGACCAGTTGGACTCCGTACGGTCCATGTGTTGGTCCATACGGTCCATGTGTTGGTCCACACGGTCCATATGGTTGTCCATCCGGTCGAAATGTGCAGCCTGCTGATGTTTTATGTCCCTGAGGATCCCGACAACCTGGCCAAAGTCTCCGGTGCATTCGCGATATACATCGAAAATGCGTTGTAACTCGGGGTCAGCTTGTTGTCCTACACCAGCTGTGGGACGTGTCCTCCCACCACGCACCCTCACACCACTCCTTTCCCTACCCGCATGGACATTGCCTGGCGTAGCACACACTGACAGCTCCTGTCCTCCTTCATTGTTGACAGGGCTGGTATTTCCTGCCAAATCCAGATTGGGCTGTCTTGCTGTGCTCACAGGGTTTTGTTGTCTGAGTGTGTCCGTGGGGATCCGTGGCGTCTGGATGTTAATGGACGTTGCAGGAGTGGTCGCTGGGGCTGCTGATTGTACTGGTGCCGCATGCTGACCCACACCGGAGGTGCCAGGTTGGTTCCCATCGCCTGAGGAGATGTGAGAGTCATCCACACTGGAGGTCTCAGTGTCTGACGTTCTGCTGGAGCTGCTGGTGGACTCTGAATCTTCTCCAGATGATGCCCTCTGTTCTGGAGTGCCTGTGGGTAGTAGAGAGACACAATGTTAGTTGTGTATTTTCAGATGTTATGTTGTCATGCACAGCCAAATGTGAAGATGTTGTGGATAATGTTGCGTTTCCTTCTTATTTCTACTCATCAATCGTCACAGACACTGAGATTTTTTGTAATCGGACATTGTTATTTTGGAGACATGTGCTTTACTGAGCATGTCCAGCTCTGTGCATCAATGTGCATGTATTGTTATCCTTGACTGTTCGTATTAATTTTTTGGCAATTGTCACACTGTGCATGAGCCAGGTGTGTTGTTATTTCACACGTCAGTGTTTTCACTATGACATACATACTGTAACTAATCTTATGTTTGGCAGGAATTGTGCATCTGTGCTTGCCTTTGTGGAGTTTCTCACAGTTACATTGCTGGGGTGACATGCAAACTCACTCTCCTGAATATGTGTCATCATTAGATGATTTTGCTTGGATGTATGTGTTGATGTGAACAATCAATGACATCACATGTGTAACCTCGTATGCAATAGCAACACGTTTCTTCTGACAAATGCATTGTTACATGGCAGTCCTTGAAACACAGCTCATTACATTGGCATGCAGTAGGGGAGTAACTGACATGAGTAGTTGTATTATGCGATAATAGTATGATCTGACATTCCCTAATGTTGCCCACACTGGACTTGTAATGGTGAATAGTATAAGTTTGTACTCCTGCGCAGAGCCTACAGCAAGTTTGTGTGATGTTTCGCATTGTGCTGTTCTGCTATGTCCCAACATGGTTGTTGTTATGCGTGTGTAGTTATTGCATTGTTTGTGAACATATGCAATGTGAGTAGTCATATTTATGTTGATATTTTTTATCACTTTGCACACATGTGTATATCTTGATGTGGTGCATTTTGTTGCTGCATACTTTTGCACATGATCACTTCATGTACATTCTACTTGTTCTCCATGGACAGAGAGATCTTTCCCAGGGATGGTCTTTTGCCTTTTCATGGTCAGAGCTGTGAGGTACAGTGTGTTTAGTGCTTGAGTTAGGCTGTGTTGACTTCTACCCCACTTTCCAATGGCTAACAGACCAGCTTACTCATCATTGTCAGAGGAGCAATGACAGTGAGGGTGGTAGTTTTGAAGGATGCTGAGACCGCTGAATGATGTTGAATTACAATGCTACACACAACAATGACTTGTGCACATGACACAACGCAAGAGTGTCAGCTGTCTTGCATTACACCTCACATCTACTGTCCGTGGGCATTGTCCCGGATGTGTGTTTATCTGTGTGTGTTTTGTGTTATGTGGTGTGACAGCTAATTAGAGTGTGTCCTGTCCTCCACACACATTTGTAGCATGCACATTGAGGGCACATGTGACTGATCTATACCTGTCAGTGTGTGTAATGTGCAGTTAAGGTTATGGTCTGTAGTTGTGTGAGTAGGCCAATAACTGGCAGTAGATATTTCCAGATTTCGTACAGGATGGCCCTGTGTAGCCATCTTGACAGGGCATTTGAATTCACTCTCAGGGACAGCATAGTGACAGGTGTGTTCTTGTGGGACTGGGGGGGGGGACTAGTGTGTGCTGGTGGCAGTAGTCATTGCTTCCACTCCTCCTCCCAACCAGGACAAATGGGTCAGCATGTTCCAGGGTTCCATGACAGTGTGTACAAAGTTACATTCAAGATGTCTGACAGTGGTGCCTGCAGTCATGCTGTACAGGACTGCCTACAGGGCCTTGTGTTCCCCACACCGTGTCCAGTGTCAGCCATCTTGACAGGGCATTTGCATTCACTCTCAGGGACAGCATAGTGACAGGTGTGTTCTTGTGGGACTGGGGGGGGGACTAGTGTGTGCTGGTGGCAGTAGTCATTGCTTCCACTCCTCCTCCCATCCAGGACAAATGGGCCAGCATGTTCCAGGGTTCCATGACAGTGTGTACAAAGTTACATTCAAGATGTCTGACAGTGGTGCCTGCAGTCATGCTGTACAGGACTGCCTACAGGGCCGTGTGTTCCCCACACCGTGGCCAGTGTCAGCCATCTTGACAGGGCATTTGCATTCACTCTCAGGGACTGCATAGTGACAGGTCTGTACTTGTGGGACTGGGGGGGACTAGTGTGTGCTGGTGGCAGTAGTCATTGCTTCCACTCCTCCTCCCACCCAGGACAAATGGGCCAGCATGTTCCAGGGTTCCATGACAGTGTGTACAAAGTTACAGTCAAGATGTGTTGCTGTGGTGTCTGTGGCTGTGTATTTGGGGTGAATTTAGACTATTTGTACATGTACTCATCAGGTTCAGTGATTCCAGCTAGTCCAGTTATGGCCTCCTGTGGGAGGAGGTCCCGCACCTTCACCTCCCAGGTGGTGAAATGCACCGGTTTATGACGTCCACCGCCAGTCTTGGTGCTCAGGACATGTTCTCTGGCAATGAGCCTCTTTACCCTCCTGCGAGCGTCATAATACCGGTTCCGGATATCCTCCTTTGTGCGCAAGGTAGGTGAATGGGCATTCACCTTGTTGACAATGCTCTCCCACATCTTGGTTCTCTGGGACTGGGAGGTCTGTTGGGCCAAGCTGCCAAATAACTGTGGCTCAACTTGGATGATTTCATCTATCATCACTTCCAACTCAGCAGCTAAGAACTGTGGATTCTTCTTTGGGGGCATGGTGATGGGTGTTGGTGGAGATGTGTATGTGTGTGAAGGTAAGGGTGAGTGTGTGTGAGTGGAGGTGTGTTTCTTTGGTGCAAGTTGTGTGGATGTTGTTTGGTGGATGAGATGTGTATGTTTGTGGTAGGTAGATGAGTTGTCTGTCTAGTGGTGTGGTGTGCTTGCATGTCTGTCGAAGTAGCAAATCGTGTTGGGAACTTTTGGCTCCCTTTATATAGGTTGTGTTGTGGGTGTGTCTTGTTATTTGAAAATGTGTTTTTTTGGAGATGACAATGCGTTTTTTGGTAGTCTTCTTTCTGTTTCCATTGTTTTATTTTCTTCTCATTTTGTAAGTCGTTTTGACAGCACTTGATGCTTGTTATTGTGTAATTTGTTTTGGACGAGTCTGTTCCATTCATACTGGGCTATGTGGCATCGTTGGCGTCCGAGTCTGTCGGGTCGTGTTGATGCTTGGCTATGTGGCATCGTTGGCGTCCGAGTCTGTCGGGTCGTGCTGATGCTTAGCTATGTGGCATCGTTGGCGTCCGAGTCTGTCGGGTCGTGTTGATGCTTGGCTATGTGGCATCGTTGGCGTTCGAGTCTGTCGGGTCATGTTGATGCTTGGCTACATGGAGTCGTTCGCGTACGTGTCTGTAGGTTGACGCTTGGCTATCTCGAATTTTGCGTGTACGAGTCTATCGCGTCAGGCTCCTTTCCTGCTGACTCGAACGTATAATATATTTTCCGGACGAGTCGGTCGTAAATTTCAAGCTTCGCATCGTACTCAGCTATTTGTAAGGCGTGTGTACGGTTCGGTCGGAAAAAATGACGGGTTCGTGTCGGGTAGTACGTTTTCCGGCCGAAATCGGAATCGACACCTAAAAGATAAGAGCCTGATTCACAGAGGTATTTCTGGCTACAAACATAGGTTTATGGCCACTAATATCTTCAATTAGGCCTGCCAGGAATTCACATAGTGATTTCTGGAAAGTGTGAATGCATTGCTACTGGAGATTTCTCTGCCAGTAGTAAATCCCGCACAAGGGATGGCAACTGGGTATTATAAGGTGTGGGTAGCCTTTGTCATTGGTAACACCCACAAACCTGTACATCTGTGGGCATTCACAAACTGCAATCCAACCATTTCCCAGTCTGGAAGTGGTCGAAAATGTACCCAAGACAAGGATTGTATTAATTTCCATTCCAGGGTCGGCAGGGGAACATATCACCCATAGATTTAGTGTGGTATAGGGGAAGAACTTTCTCCATGTGTAAAATGTGCGTTTGCTTCGCAGGCTTCATTGCCCCATTCTTAATGCTACACTAAATAGATTTGGTAACAAAGGGGGAATAGTTGCCCATATGATATATCACATGATGCACCCAGCAGTACGTCTGGAAAGCTCTGCCTGACCCAGGTTTCCAGTCATAATACTGGGAATGTTTGCGAGTTGGGTAATATTTTAAATCACCACACTTACTTTTATGTTTTTTCATGCATCCAGCTCTAACAGTCCAGTTTAAGATGATTGAAAATGAACTCAGCTTTTACAGTGCCACGGATTAACTTTGATATTCCTTGCTAGTCTGCTAATCCATTCTCCCAGGAATTAAGGTAAGTGTATAACTGTAAATTTATCAAAGAATTTAGAGGATTATGGGCCAGATGTATGACCCTATCAATTTGCGAGTCACAAATTGTGTCGTTTTGCAATGGTAAGAGTTTATAAATACTTAGGGGGAGATTTACAAAAAAGTTGCGCACAGGCAGTGCAGCCCCCCGCGAGGCTGCGCGACAGGGAGGGAGCAGGGGAGCGCCATATCTTCAAAGATATGGCTCTCTCCTATCCTTTCCCTTGCGCCGGTGCTGATTTCAGCTGCCATGCGCCTTGCACACACCTTAGCGCTGTAGCGCTAGGGTGTGTGCATGAGTGTAGCATAGGTTTTGTACAGGAAGGGTACTCTTTCTGTACAAAATACTATGCTAGACACAAGGGAATGCTTTTCCCACTTTGTATGCGTGCTGCACAGTGCAGCACGAATGCAAAGTCTGAAAAGGAAAGAGAAATAAAAGCATTTCTCCTTCTTTGCGCCTTGCTGAAAAGGGCGCAGTTTTCTCACACTAAACCCAATCTACTGTTTTTAGTAAATTTGGTTTAGCATGAGAAATCTTGGGGGGTTGCATGGGAACGCCCATGCACCTCCCTTGATACGCCCCCATGGCGCAAAGTAACGCGAAGCAGAGCAATGCGCTGCTTCGCATCACTTTTACGTTATTTCCAGCGCTAAACAAGTTTAGCGCTGGAAAGTAAATTACAAAAAAAAGATTTTGCGCCGCTTTGCGTCACTTTTGTGACGCAAACACGGCGCAAAAGCTTAGTAAATCTCCCCTTAGAAACAGCCTCAAAAGCAACAAAAAGTAAAGCATTGTTCATTGACTTAAACTTTTCACGCAAAAGTAATGCTGTTACCAATGAGAACAATTTCTATTTATCATGGCGCATCTTGAAAACTCTATTATAATGGACATGCTCCAGTGAAAAGAGCCTATTGTAAAAATTGACAAGGAGGCACTCCCTATGTCCACTGTATTAATTCTTGGTGGAGGGTAGAATGAAATTCAAGGTTCCTCTACACCATTTAGATGACAATTTTGAGCAAGTTCTAAGGATGCATGGGGAAGGCAACCCGACCATTAAATACTGTTGACGACGGATTAGTTAAGTACTGCTCTGACATTATTCCAGTCGATTTTTAAGCAGCAAATATGTGGGGGAGGTCAGTGGGAGTGCCCAAGGCTACAGAATGCTCTCAATTCATCGTAGATGGCACAGACAGACTACCTGCTCCACAGAAAAACCTGAAAAATAATCTATTCAAACGAAGCAATATTGAATAGGACGAAGCATTACAATATGCTAAATTAGATAACTACCTCATAAATGTCACTGATTCCAGCTGCTGTGACTTATAATGCATGAAGTGTTCCACCTCCTCTACTACTTAAACTATCAGAATCACCACTTATTCAATTTTAAACCCAGAATTTACATTTGTGACCCCCCAATTTATTTTAATGTAATTTTCATTTTCTTTTATTAGTGGTATTTACATATAACTGAAAATATTTCATGGGGCAGCGTATCGCTTTACAGAGGAAAACAGAGTAAAACCCACCACACACAATACAAATGCTTATGAGGGCCTTTGCATCAGTTATTAGAGAGAAATACATATGTTAACACTTGCTGAGAGAGGTCATTCAAACATTATAAGGTCATCGATGAGTAAACAGGGATCACTTAGTACATATTACAAGGTGTAGATATTTCTGGGTACGTTAGAGGTCAGGGGACGGAACATTTGTAGATACACTGTTTCAGAAAAAGGGTTATTAATTTTAGAGAGGAAGCACCCCTGCCAATTCAAAAAACCCACTCTGATTAGGGCAAAACACAGATCGGAGCGGATCTCTGCTCCACCCCTGGTAGCTATAGCACAAACAGCAGCAATCCCCAAAGAAGTGTATGCTAAGTTCAACAGTTCTAACATTTGCAACATTAAAAAACATGACACAGTAAAATTCCAAACAAATGTAGAAAAACTGTGAAAAATGTAATTAGCGAAATGACTCCTAGATCATCAAAGGGCAACCAAAGATGTGGATGTTTAAAGTTTTATGGCAAATAGCACCTAGAAAAAGTCAATTGCTATGAAAAAAACCAGTTTGCAGTAGACCACGATGGATCAAAGGTTGCATACCCCAAACAGATTGTATCTGTTAAAAATGTTACACTCAGACTTAGGCCCCAATTTAACTGTTGGGGGTAAGCATACTCCATTGCAACAGCAACAGAGTGTGCTTACTGCTGACAATATAGTCTGTCCGCTGCATTTAAAAGCAGGTGGACCATAGCTTGACCACAGTGGAGGCTACTCTATCTCTGTTGTGGCTAAACTGCTCCGATGGTCTGACGTATTAAGGGCCATCGGAGAACTGGCTATGTGTCTGCCTGCCCAATTAGGATGAGTGGACATATAGCTGTTTTTTTGCTGCCCTTCACCCCCCAGGCAAACCCTGTGTTAAGGGACAGTAAAAAACAAAAAATGCCCCCCTCGTCATGGGAGATGACTCCCATGACCAGGGGTTCTAACAAAACACAAAGGAAACCCTACTGAATAAGAACAAAAAACACAAAGGAAGCCCTACTGAATAAGAACCACGTTATACATTTACATTTATGAAAAAATACAGTTTATTTTTTTTGTCACAATTAGTGTATGACTATTTTGTGTCACTTTTCCTGTTTACATCCTTTAACATATATCACACAACAAGAAACTACCCTGGTAAGATGTCTGATTCCTACGGGTCCATACACTTTTTTGAGATGCCCAACAACACATAGGTTACCGGCATAGTGTGCCTTTACCTCCCGTAGGATTCAGACATCTTACCAGGGTAGTTTCTTGCTGTGTGATATATGTTAATTGGAGGCCAGCTTACCCTGACTGCCCCGTAGCCTCTTGTTCCCTCCCCTTTTAAATATTAGGGTTTTGTGTGTATATGTGTTTGTACAGCTTCTGGCTGTGGGAACACTTTTGGGGTATTCCTAATTTCAAGCTACTTTGCTATACCCATAGATAGAATCAACAGAATTGATTAATTCCTGACACTCCCTGTAGTCAACATGGACCAAGCTAACGAACTGGCTTTTGATGAAGCAACTATAGCTGAGATCTTGAAAACACCATCTTTGCTAGCAGACACAGTGATCACACAGACACTTAAGAACTCTGACGAATGGGAAGCACTTGCGGCAAGCAAAAAAGAACAGGTCCGCACTGCTCTCCATGGCGCCTTCATGACAGAGTACCTGAGGAAAAACAGCGCACCCAGGGGACTGATAGTGACCAACGAGCCTCGTATTTTTCTCAACAATAAAGAATTTAGAAAGAACTGGTCATATATAGCATGGAAGTGCACGAAAGACTGGCTTGTTCTTATCATCAATATGGCTAGAAAACTAGCAGATATTTTACTAGTGGACATCCAGACTAGTGAGACCAATTTGAAAACCACTGTACAAATCTCGGTTTTCAAAAAGAAGCTAGACGAGATTAATAATCAGCATAACGAGTACAAAGATTACTTGACTCAATCAAAACTGACAAAATTGAAGAAAGGTGTGCAGAAATTTAGCCATGAAACCACATACCCGGATGTGACGGAAGAATACTACGAGAGACCACCAATTCAGATAACAAACAGGAGACAACCAAGAACCAGACCTACCCCGATGAACTGGACCTTCAGCTCTGGGGATGAAAGAAGCAGCAGTGAGAGTGGAGATGAGGGTACATCGACAAGGGGACAGAGACCACTCTATCAAGAACCACAACTACCACCACCGATGCCACATTTTGGCTACTGGCAGCAACCCTTTTATCCACAGGGTTTCCCATTTCAACAAGGCCCACCGCCTTTTTCTTACAGAGGCCGAAACCGCGGCAGAAGATGACAAAAGAACCAAAGACAAGCAGCCCGAGTCCACTGGGGAGACCAAACGCCCGACATAGTTGTGAGAAGTGTGGCTCAATGGTTAGAGCGGCAGACCCTGATGCAGAGATCTGGCCCGGGACCAGGGTTCAATTCCCGCCTCGGCGGGTCTTGGGCTCAACTTCCTCGGACCTGATAATTCTCGCTCGGTGCCTATTCTAATCATGGGTCCCACTCTGCAACTCTGGGCAATAGCTTGCTTAATCTCCACAACGGCCCCACCAGCGCTGGGATGCCTGGCTTCACCTTGGGGGTGCCCAGGAGTGGACATTTCACAGGGAAAAGCCAGGAAGGGTTCCACAGCGGTATGCGTTCAGCGCCAGGATGCCTCAGGGTAGCAGTGCGCTTTACAAGTACAAATTCATTTCATTTCATTTCATTCAGAAGGAGCAAAGGGAGAGACCTGGGACCATCAACAAGCAAGTAGCATCAAATGTGGTTAACCTCAGTAGCCATACCCTGACGCAAGATGAGGAGACTGTACCCTCAAAAGGATTGGGGTTTGTGCCTACACCGAAGAATGATCTCTTCACCCTTTGCACCGAACTGGCACAGTTTTTCAGAAAGATAAAGCTGAGAGACTTTTTCGAGGGGCAAGACCTCGACAAGGAACAAACAACGAACACCACGGGCCTCAGAAAGAAGTCCACTTTTGTACCCCCAACACAATCCATCCCTTGCCACATCCTGGCGTTTGAATAGGCAGTTCTGAAGGAAGTAGACACCCTCAACTGCGCACAAAACAAAGGCTTTCAGAACCTCAGACACGGGGAGAAGACGGCACTTGCGAACCTTATCAAGAACAACCAACTGGTCATCAAACCAGCTGATAAGGGCGGAGCTATTGTGGTGATGGATCAAGATAAGTACCATACAGAATGCATCCACCTCCTATCTGACTGGGACAGCTACGAGATCGTCACTACGGACCCCACACCAAGACTGACCACCAAGATCAAAACTATGGTGGAGGAAGGCCTCGCAAACGATTCTATTATGAAACACGAGGCAGAATTTCTCGTGGGTGACCCCCCCATGTACACCTAGATTCTCTACCATTCCAAAGATTCACAAGAACAAGGACCCACCACCAGGAAGACCTATTGTGTCAGGTATCGACTCAGTGCTCGAACCCTTATCGCAATTTTGCAATTTGTTTTTGAAGCCCATTGTGCAGACATCGGCATTGTATCTAAAAGACACCAAGGATGTGTTATGCCTACTTAGAGACATGGATATTGACCACAAAGAGGAATGGTTGATTACGATGGATATAGAAGCACTTTACACGAGCATCCCCCAAAGACGCACATTGGCAGTTGTGGAACACATCCTTCAAGAAAAAGAGTGGGACTTCCTCACCCCACGCAATTTCATCATGGAGTGTGCCGAGATGGCCCTCACAGAAAACTTTTTGGAATATAACAACACCATCTACCACCAGATTAGGGGCACATCGATGGGGAGCACTTTTGCTCTTAGCATGGCATGCCTCTACGTACATCAGTTTGAGGAAGACCACATATACCACCAGGACAATCCCTTCAAACAACAACTGAAGTTATGGCGTAGGTATATTGACGACGTCCTCATCATCTGGCACGGAAACCAACAAAAAGCCATTGAATTTTGCGAATGGATCAACACAAGGGTTGAGCACCTTAAGTTTATGCACTGCATCAACAAAAACGAAGCAGTTTTTCTGGATCCGGTTATCACTCTAGACGAGGAAGGGTTAAGGACAAAAGTTCATAACAAACCTACTGATAAAAACAGTCTTCTCATGTATGAGAGCTTCCATCCGAGAGCACTGAAACAGAATCTCCCAGTGGGACAGTTCTTACGCGTCAGGAGGAACTGCTCATCGCTTGAAACATATGCTAATCAAGCCCAATCCCTGGAAAACAAACTAATCCAACGCCACTACCCGAGAAAAATGGTCACGAGGGCTAAGAAAAGAGCCCGAAATAACAATCGAGAGGCCCTGTTGGAGCACCACGAGAAACAGGAAAATGAGAAGGTAGTATGTGTCACTACGTACACCCCAATTTTCAACAAAGTCCAGAACATCATCTGTAAGCACTGGCACATACTTAGCGGGGGAGGGAAACAATGGCCCGCCCCAATGTTTGTGTTTAAAAGAAACTTGAACATTCGAGACAAACTAGTCCATGCCAAGACACTACCGCAGAAACTGGAGACACAGCAAACTTTATGGGATGACAACCGACCTGTTGGCCACTACCCCTGCGGAAACTGTGTAGCATGTCAATATACCCATCACGAAAGAACTATGGTCAACAGGAAAAGAGGCTTTTCCCTGTACCGTAAGGGCAGAGAGGTAAACTTTTGTGGGAGTACGTCCTCCCGTGTTTTGATACGATTTCACATAAGTATCCCACAGTCCAGTGAACAAGGTTCACAAATTTCTAAACCTGACCCCAATGGGTATAGAGATGGGAAGGTCCATATGAAGCAATCAGATGTTAACAACTTGAGAGGGGAAGGAAGCAAGTCCTTTGTTTATATTACCTCACACACTCTAGTGGTGTCATGCTTCATCATCGGGTCACCCTGACGCCTAAAAGTCAGGGTGGGCTCGACCATATTCAGGGAGCACTTAGTGAGATTTTTGCCAGGGGAATTAAAGATTAAAATCCACAGGCAGATCCCGGTATCCTTTATTCGTGGATCTGTCGGGATATTAAAAACAAAGAAGGGGTCACTTGGAGTTTAATGGTCCTGTGACCCTAGTGCACTAGACCATTAAACTCCAAGTGACCCCTTCTTTGTTTTTTAATATCCCCGACAGATCCACGAATAAAGGGATACCGGGATCTGCCTGTGGATTTTTAATCTTTAATTCCCCTGGCAAAAATCTCACTAAGTGCTCCCTGGAATATGGCTCGAGCCCACCCTGACTTTTAGGCGTCAGGGTGACCCGATGATGAAGCATGACACCACTAGGGTGTGTGAGGGTAATATAAACAAAAGGACTTGCTTCCTTCCCCCCTCTCAAGTTGTTAACATCTGATTGCTTCATATAGGACCTTCCCATCTCTATACCCATTGGGGTCAGATTTAGAAATTTGTGAACCTTGTTCACTGGACTGTGGGATACTTTATGTGAAATAATATACCCATCACACCAAGGAAGTGGACATAAAAAGATAGACCATGGGTCATCAGGAACCTAACAAACCGCAATAGTGAAAATGTGGCTTATCTTATAAAGTGCCCCTGTAATCTCTTACGTGGGCATGACTCTCCGCAAGATTAAAATAAGAATCAAAGCGCATCGGAGCACAATCCAATGCAAGAAGAACAATACAAAACTGACCCGCCACTTTTTCAGAGCAAGGACACTGCGACAAAGACCTAGAATGGGTTGTCTTGGAGAAGATGCACCCAAGCACTGAAAACCTGCAAAAGAAATTACATATCCGTGAACAACGGTGGGTGTATCGCCTTAAATCTTGCGAACATGGCTTAAACGATGACATCCCATGGCTCTACCTGAGTTGAACATATGTTGCCTACCAACCGACACAGGAAAAATGTGCCTTAAGTCACCATTTCTACTGCCCCATAGGCCATTAAATTTGTTTTTTCATGACATAACACCTATTCCCTTGGTGATCAGTTCACTTATATCTATACCTCATCAGTTATTTAAGTTACTCTCTTAACCAGCAGCCATGGTTTTGCCAACTCCCATACGGTCTAATGCAAAAAGCACGACATAACATGTACATGTCCCACTAACGGCCTGCTGGCCATGTACCTTTAGAACCTGGCAATGCACCTATAGCGGCAAGCACTCTTTGTGCTTTTCAACATCATTTTCCCTCACACTGTTTTGTTGCGCTCCTTAAATATGTCCCCTGCAGATAGCTACACAGCGATGCTTTAACTATAGTTCCATCACCATGTAGCTTCACAGTAATTTGATGCCTCACACCATCCATGCTTTAACTAAAGTTTCATCACCATGTAGGCTCACAGTATTCTGATACTTCACACTTACGATCCATCTCTTCAATTAAATCCCTAGTTGAAATGTCCTTCGTTCTGCGCAGGAGCAGAGGACGCCCGGGACTCATTTCCACCGCACACGCGCGAGCCACGGAACACCTCTGACTCCCTCTTTGGAAGTACGCATCACCACACCAGCGCTCACGGGTTTTTAATTTCTGTCCCGCATCTCTGACTCGGGGGTCAGGCACATTTTTGTGACCACGGAAGCGCGTTAACTAGCAGCCGTGTCATCCGGCACCGAAGTGACAAAAACACACGGCTGCGGACAATTTTTCAATCGGGAGACACCTGCCCATTCATTAACAACGGAATAACAGTTCCGAACGCCTATATAAGCCGCACTCACTGCCCCAGCCAGTTACCAACGGTGAAGCAACGAGGACGGACCGTAGGAGCATCGCGAGGGATGCACCTTTAAGTAGTAAGAGGTTGCATGTATGCCTGATTAGGAAGCCTGGAGCTGGCCTCCTTTGCTTGTTGAATGAATGCCTGTGTTGAAGTGCTATACCAAACGCATGCGTACACATTGATCATTAATTGCTTTGATCTCTCTCAAATTTGGTCTTCTAGAGTGTGACTACAGGGGTCCCCCAATTCCTCCCTTCCCATGGGACATTTCTACCCCTTACCCGGGATAAGTTTGTGAGCTGGCCTCACAACTGCTTTTATTCTTGAGCACCACATTTGCAGTGACACGACTGCTCACAACTACACGCATTTCAATGTACTATATGCCTGTATACAGTCTGGTTCTTCCCTTTCCAGTGTAATTTTAAACCCCTTTCCTTATACTGTGATATACCTTTATTTTTACAGGTTTCTGGAGTTTTACAGTAGAGTCTGACAAAGGTCAACCTACCTACACTGGATTCATCTTAGTCTCTTAGAGACTAGATAGGAGCCCATTCTCCCACGCCCTGATGAATGCCTTGGACCCTCCTGGCCACAGAGGCAGAAACATGCTGGCGACACTGATGGGGCACTAATCCCCCAAGTCCCCTTCACTAATTTTAATATTGAGCAAATCCTGCGCAATTAAAGTTTCATGTAGTATTTGCATCAATTTTTAACATCACTCACTCACGTTCTTAGCACGGGCCCCCACTTAGTTGTAGAAGTGCCTCCCTGTCTCCAGGTGTAGGCATGCTCTTTATCAAACACGGTTTTTAAAGAGCGAGGACTGCCAATGATGAAGCATGACACCAGGTGGTGTGTGAGGACAGTCCATAAATTTTTTTGAGATGCCCAACAGCACATAGGTTACCGGCATAGTGTGCCTTTACCTCCCGTAGGAATCAGACATCTTACCAGGGTAGTTTCTTGTAGTGTGATATATGTTAATTGGAGGCCAGCTTACCCTGACTGCCCCGTAACCTCTTGTTCCCTACCCTTTTAAATATTAGGGTTTCGTGTGTGTATATATACATCCTTTAACACTCTTCTTGTGTGATTTTGCTTATCCTTGCATCAAGTACACATTTACAATTCTAATAAGAACCAATGTTTTTCTGATAATGTCCCATGACAAGGGGGCCACTTTCTCTTTTATTTTCAGAAAAGAAAATCCAGCTTTGGGACTTTCTTTTTGAAAATAAAAAAGAAAAAGGTTTGGTGCATGACTCTGTCATCTTGATGGAGCCCTGTAAAAAACTGGAAAAATAATTGGCAGGAGCCGCCGTGGCAGGGGTTCCTGGCAATGCTTTGAGAAAAGACCACCCGCTTGGCAGTCATTTCATAATTTGGCAGGCAGAGGTGCAGTTAAGGTGAGTAGTAAATTAATCCATTGCCCTGCTTGCAGTGCGTCTAGTCACCAAAATATAAATCATCCCCTTAGTCTCCAACTACTTAGAAAGATTCTTCTGTCAATCCAGGAGGAAAATAGAATCTCAGGGCAGGCATCTAGGAAACAGCTCTTTCTTCAGCCAGATCTCCTGCAGGGTCTAGCCCTCTTTAGCCAGATGGGCCATTTTGAAGTTGTGAGTCCTTCTGAACCTTTTGTCCCTGGAGCAGGTAAACAGGAGGTCAACCACTTGACCTTCGGAAAGCAGTTACAGTCTGGGGGTGTTAGCAGGATTCAAGAGCCTTGGGTCTTTCAGTGAATCCTCTTTTTCCTGCAGGTGGCAGGTGTCAGGATTCTTCTTTCAACAGGGTCATCTTCTTCAGATGGATTCTTCCTAGGTTAAGGAATGTTCTGAGGAGGTCATTGTAAAGGTGTCAAATTTATCCTGTGCATTAGCCAGTTATTGATGGAATTTGACTGCACAGTCAAACAATTTTCTCATAGTCCACCACCTCCTTTAGCAGGACTTTCTCTGTGCCTTAATGTAAACCTATCCAAGTGCCCTTGTTTACAGATGACAGGACAAGGCTGCCAATGGGCAGGCCTGTCTTCCGCTTTGTAGCTACTTACCTACCTGACAGAGTCAAAACAGCTTTTTCCGTCCTGACTCCAAACGTCCTAAGGTGGTCCTGGGGATGAATAGAAGAAGCCCTCCTTGGCATCTCATAGTCCAAAGAGGTAATGCTAAAGCTGCCCTTAGTTCTGCCAACTTTTTATGTCCACTCCAAGGTAGCTAATCCTTACTAAATGGTCAGCAGTTGACACTCATTGGCCATTCTTGGGCTCAAGGTAAGCGCTGTCCTATATGTCAGAGGTGTGAACTTCCCTAGCCAAGAATGTGTATTCTAGCTCTGGAGGTATGATGAGTGTCAAAACTGGTTTCAAGCCAGTTATGGTTCACAATGTCTAAAGAAAATGTTTACAAAGTTACTTTACTGCTTAAATTATCAAAAATCTGACTTCACCATTAAGTCTGATTTTAAAAACTAATCAGGGCAGGAAAAAACTTTGAAAGTTTTTTCTAGCCCTTTCCGAAGCGGAGGTTAAAAATAAAGATTTGATCCCAGCTAGGCCTAAAAAGTCTAGATTGGCCAACACAGTGAAATAGCTTTTGGGTTTTATTTCATTGGGAGTGCACACTAACTTCAATACGTAGCATGTCCTATTTTTATATATTAGCACACTGCCCAGCGGGCTTACAAGGCAATTTTAGGGGTGACTTCTGAAAAAATAAAAATAAGCTTTTTTCTACATGGCAGAGGCATTTTTCATGTGTCATGTGTCACCACAGTGCATTTAAACTGCATCCTAGTCACAGCACAGAAGTGCACCTTGCAAAAACATGGTTTCATCATATATGTACCGCCTGCATATGCCATTTAATTTTCCTCGCCATGGGTACACTCAGGCACCATTTACAATGAACTTATGTGGATGTTATATAGGCCAAATAGGGAGTTCCAATGTACATCACAGGATTTAGAGGGGAAAGAACAGGCACTTTATTACTTTTGGTATTTGGACAAAATATTGAGTTTAAAATATTGGAAAACATAAATATTAGAAAAAAGATTGTGATTATAAAATATTGTGGTATAGAATATTGTTTTCAAGAATATTGTTTCTTAAATAAATAATAACATTTTCAATAATATTGTTTTTAATATCATTTTCAGTAAAATAGTTAAAAAATATTGTTTTTTAATTATTTTAACATGTTTTACATAATAAATTAGTTTTAGATGCTAGTAATGTTGGTATAGTTATTCATTTTATGAAATATAGTTAGTAACTTTTAGTGATTTAATAAACATGATTAGCATTTTATTAGTGATTTATATTGTTGTAGCTGGTTGTTAGGTTTGTAGGGGCATAGGGTTGAATATTATTTAAATTACAAATAATGTTAATTAAATGCAACTTTATATTTTATTGTTAATTAATTTTTAAATTATTATTAATTATGCACATTGCAAGTCTTATCTTGTATTTTGAATATAAAATTGAAATTTAAATTTTAGAAATTAGAAATAGTAAGTTAAATTTTAGTAGTGGGTTGTTGGGTTTGTAGGGATATAAGGTAGGACGTCATTATGATATAAATAATTAAAAATATTGTTAACTAGTTTTAAATTGTTAATTAATTATTTAATTGATTGGTAATTATGTATATAGTTTACACCGATTTATTTAAGTTGCATTTTAGTTGTGGGTTGCTGAGTTTGTAGCTGCATGGGGTGGGAAATTAAATAAAGATTAATTTAATGCAAATTTTTTTACTTAAAAATTATTTGATTCTTAATTTTATTGATGACTTAATTTGTTATTTTTAGTACTGTTTAATGTTTTAAAATATTTATTTTAGTTTTAGAGGGCCTGATCCACAAAGGTAAACTTATACATGTGTGTAAGTTTATGATTGTTTGCTAAATTAGGCCTGGGTGGAGTACGCAGAGTTCCTCTATGCGTAACTCCTTGAAGTGACAAAAAAAGTCCTGCAAGCTACGCAGAGTTACCCGAGCAGCGGAGTGCGTTACCTTGCACCGTTCGCGCTGACATTTAGAGCCGGGTGTTTGTCCCGCGCTGTATAATCAGCACAAACGGCAGCATGCGCAGGGCAAGCGGGTGCTTCTTCTTTCTGCCGCTCGAGTAAAAGTTCTACTCGAGCGCCAGCTTCCTCAACGCAAACAGAAGGTTTCTCAATGCGAGCGATAGCGACCATCCACAACCGCCATGTTGAGAAATCTCACTGGGAAGCGGTCTCGCATTGAATTTTCCTCACTCGCACTCACCAACTTACGTGTGAGCAGGGCTGGACTGGCCGTAGCGGGCACCGGGCATTTCCCCGGTGGCCCGCCAGGGTGGGGGCCGGTTTTGTGCCCCTGGGGGGCCGTTTTTGTTAGAGGACCATTTTTGCAGCATAGCTGCAGTATCGGCCCCTGTAACAAAATCGGCCAAAACCGGCCCTAGCAAGCAGCTCGGCCACAACCTCAACCCTCCGGGGGGCCGGCGAGCACTTTGCCAGGGCCGGTTTCGGTTCCCAGTCCAGCCCTGCACGCAAGGACAAATCCCCACTCCGCTACTCAGGCCTATTTGCTATGCACAAAGGTATTTCACTAGTAGTATCTTTATGAATATGGAGTCTCCACGCATAAAAAGATAGGACTGATTGCCTGCCAACAACATGAAGAAAAATGTTGTTGGCAGCCATTATAAGACTCGGGTACTTAGTCCTTTGTCCTGAAGTTAAAAAATTAAAAAAGTATAAGGGGTAGGATACTCTGCCCCCATAGGCCCTGTGAGGGGGCCCCAGAGGGACCCTCCATGGGATTATGGCAAATAAGAAAAAGAAAATGGTCTCACATCATTTTTCATAAATCAATTATGGAGGGGAGAGTGAGTGGTATCCTCCTCCCGAGCCCATTTTAGGCCAGAGAATCTCATCCCCCAGGACAGTGTACCTTAACTAAGGGGAGGGGGCACACTGCCCCTCACGCCGAGCAGATGGCAGCCTGAGACACCATCCTCCAGGGCACAGCACAATAATTAAGGGGAGGGGGCCACAGAGGCCCCCTCCCTGAGCCTAAAAAGGCCCCAGAGATCCAATCCCCGGGGCAGGCTCATCCCAGTACTGAGTAGTTTCCCTGCCTGCATCAGTGATGACATCAATGATGTAATTAGTGATGTCATAAATGATGTCACAGAACATGTTATGAATGATTTAATAGATGAGGTCATTAACCAATGAGAGGACTGCAGCTTCTCAGAGGTCGGCAGTGGGGTGTCAACATTTCCGGTACTATTTGATGTTATCCGGGCCTCTTTGTTTATGGTATTCATTTAGGAGCTGCCTGAACCGCTGCTAACGGGCTCTGTTGACCTATGTAGGTCATGGTTTATTCAAAACCAGGATGCCTTACCATGTGAGGGACACCCACAGTGAAGCCCGTGATAACATTCAGTGGCAGGCGAGGGGCATGTATAGGCACAGTGACTATAATCTTTAAGGCAGTGGGAGTATTACAGCATTTCATGAACATCGGATAAAACTATGGAATGGAGCATTGAGACCCGGATAACATCAAATAGTACCGGAAATGTTGACGTCCCACTGCCGACCTCTGAGAAGTTGCAGTCCTCTCATTGGTTAATGATCCACCAATCAGACTGCAGGACTGTTTAAATGGCTGCCACTGTGCTCCGTTATTCATGGCTTTCTGCACTGAGGAAGGCAGAAGCCTGAAACACGTCTGCGGATGACTCAAGCCCTTACACACCCCGTGAGTGCACCGAATCTTTTCTAGAAGTCTGTGAAACAAGCGGGTTCCACCCCCGCTTTCTGGCTGCACCCACCGTGAACTGGCGGCCCTAGGTGGAACTTTGTTTATGATATATATATAGATAGATAGCTATAGATAGCAATATATATTGCTATCTATAGCTATCTATCTATATATAACTCTATATATATTTATCTCTCTCTCTCTATATATATATGTACATATATATATATGTACATATATACTACCTACTGGCAGTCGCCAGTAGGTAGCTATAATTAGGAACAGTGTTTTTTAACTTGCCTATACCTTTGACATCGTTTGACTAATCTTCATGAAATTTTCCCAAAAAAGTGTGCCAGTGATTCTCTTTAGACACTCCTGCAACCCGAACCACTCAACAGAATTACACCAAATTTGGCAGAAAGCTAGCTTTTGGTCGGCATATTGTGCTTTTTGTTATTTGGTGTAAATCCATTCAGTATTTGATGAGTAATTTAAGAGAATAATGTTAGTGATATCGGTGGCCGCGAAAACTTAACGAAAAGTAACAAGCTCATGCAGAGAAATGCAGAGCTCTGATTGGCTGCCAACACTCAGCTGAGTCCCCAAAAATTTAAACAGGAATAAAAGGGGGCAGGGTAGGAATACCCTCAGCCCCAAGCTTTAGTCTTGGGGTCCCCCTGAGACCTTGCAGTGGCGTAAAAGAATTACAAACAAAATTGCTGTGAATTCAAGATATTCTAAAATTTGTGGGAAGAATAAAAAAAACAAGCATGGGCTCCTGTGCTTGCTTTTAAATAACAACTCCCGGTGGGCCAGGTCCAGGGGCATACCATTAAAATAGGAGGGGTTGCACGGGGACCCCCCATTTAGGGCTTATGAAAGCACTGGGAACAGCCCCTTCCCTGGGCAAATGTGGCCCTGGCAACCACCACCTCCGTGGAGCACTTAAATATGCATGTGGGGGGCTTTCTGGGCCCGCCCACACCCTGGGGTCAGCCACCTTCCTGAGGCTAAACATAAAATAATGCAAGGGGCCCATGGGGCACCCTGCCAGCCTCAAGAAAGCCACCTCCCTGCAGCTATTCATTCATATTAAGGAGGGCCACATGGTCCCTTGCAGCCCAAGGGACCACCACCTCCCCGGGCTAAGTACTGCAATGGAGGGGAGCCATGTGCCCACCCTCCTGGAGCCATAGATGGCCCTAGGGACCGCCACCCCCCAGGGCCAGGTCCTACTATGTCCTGGGGTGCCCAGTCCCTGGACATAGTTGTTTGCTGTGACTTGGCAGAAGATTTGACAGCTCCCGCCAAGACACAACAAACAGAGAGCTGTCAAAATGCTCTCGCTTGCTGGAAGTGGAACTTTCATTTGTTTCCCTGCCCGCTGTCAAGCAAGCATGGAAACAGACAAATTATTTTCACATAGAGGGGGCTGAATGTTTAGCAGCTCCCTGTGTGTGAAAGCAATGCCGACTCCTGCAGCAGTTGGGAGCTGGCTGGGACCACAGGGGCCTTGAGGCTCCCCCCGAGGTGCTGGGGGAAGAGGAGAAAGAGGCAAAATAAAGGCCAGAAACGATCAGCAGAAAGAGGCAAGATAAAGGTGAGAAATGAGCAGAAAGAGGCAGAATAAAGGTCAGAAATAAGCGGAAAGAGGCAGATTAAAGGTCAGCAATGACCGGAAAGATGCAAATTAAAGGTCAGCAATGAGCAGAAAGAGGCAAAATAAAAGTGAGAAATGAGCCGAAGGAGGCAGAAGAAAGGTCAGAAACGAGCAAGAAGAGGCAAAATAGAGGTCAGAAACGAGCAGCAAGAGGCAGAGTAAAGGTCAGAAACTAGCAGAAATAGGCAGAATAAAGGTCAGCAATGAGCAGAAAGAGGCAAAATGGAGTTCAGAACCACGCAGAAAAAGGCAGAATAAAGGTCAGCAACGATCAGAAAGAGGCAAGATAAAGGTAAAAAACTAGCAGAAGTGGCAGAATAAATATCAGAACAAGCAGAAAGAGGGAAAATAAATGTCAGCAATGAGCAGAAAGAGGGAAAATAGAAATCAGCAATGAGCAGAAAGAGGCAAAATAAAGGTCAGAAACAAGGAGAAAGAGACAAAAACAAGATCAGAAATGAGCAGCATGATGCAGAATAAAGGTCAACAATGAGTAGAAAGAGGCAAAATAGAGGTCAGCAACAATCAGAAAGAGGCAAGATAAAGGTCAGAAACAAGCAGAAAGAGGCAGAATAAATGTCAGAAATTAGCAGAAAGAGAGAAAATAAATGTCAGCAATGAGCGGAAAGGGAAAATAAAGGTCAGCAACGAGCAGAAAGATGGAAACTAGTGGCCAGCAATGAGCAGAAAGAGGCAAAATAGAGATCATCAATGAGCAGAAAGAGGCAGAATTAAGGTCAGAAACAAGCAGAAAGAGGCAAAAACGAGATCAGAAATGAGCAGCATGATGCAGAATAAAGGTGAGGAACGAGCAGGAAGAGGTAAAATAAAGGTCAGCAACGAGCAGAAAGAGGTAAGATAAAGGTCATAAACTAGCAGAAAGTGGCAGAATAAAGGTCAGAACAAGAAGAAAGAGGGAAAATAAATGTCAGCAATGAGCAGAAAGAGGGAAAATAGAGATCAGGAATGAGCAGAAAGAGGCAGAATTAAGGTCAGAAACAAGCAGAAAGAGGCAAAAACGAGATCAGAAATGAGCAGCATGATGCAGAATAAAGGTCAGCAACGAGTAGAAAGAGGCAATATAGAGGTCAGAAATGAGCAGAAAGAGGCAGAATGAAGGTCAGCAGCGAGCAGGAAGAGGCAAAATGAAGGTCAGCAACAAGTAGAAAGAGGCAAGATAGAGGTCAGCAATGAGCAGAAAGAGCAGTATAAAGGTCAGAAGTGAGCAGAAAGAGGCCGAATAAATGTTAACAACAAGCAGAAAGATGCAAAATGAAGGTCAGCAACGTGCAGAAAGGGGCAAGATAGAGGTCAGAAACGAGCAGGAAGAGGTAGACTAAAGGTCAGAACTGAGCAAAAAGAGGGGCAGTAAAGATCAGCAATGAGCAGATAGAGGCAAACTAGAGGCCAGCAACAAGCAGAAAGAGGCAAAATAGAGATCAGCAACAAACAGAAAGAGGCTAAATAAATGTCAGAGACTAGCAGAAAGAGGCAAAATGGAGAGCAGCAATGAGCAGAAAGAGCAGAATAAAGGTTAGAAACAAAGAGAAAGAGGCAGAATAAAGGTCAGCAACAAGCAGAAAGAGGCAAAATAGAGGTCAGAAACAAGCAGCATGATGCAGAATAAAGGTCAGCAATGAGTAGAAAGAGGCAAGATAAAGGTCAGAAACTAGCAGAAATAGGGAAAATAAAGGTCAGCAATGAGCAGAAAGAGACAAAATAGAGACCAGCAAAAAGAAATAAGAAAGAGAGACCAGCAGCAAGCAGAAAGAAGCAAAATAAAGGTCAGAAACTAGCAGCAAGAGGCAGAATAAAGGTCAGCAATGAGCAGAAAAAGGCAAAATAAGGTCAGAAACAAGCAGGAAGAGGTAGACTAAAGGTCAGAACTGAGCAAAAAGAGGGGCAGTAAAGATCAGCAATGAGCAGATAGAGGCAAACTAGAGGCCAGCAACAAGCAGAAAGAGGCAAAATAGAGATCAGCAACAAACAGAAAGAGGCAAAATAAATGTCAGAGACTAGCAGAAAGAGACAAAATAGAGACCAGCAAAAAGAAATAAGAAAGAGAGACCAGCGGCAAGCAGAAAGAAGCAAAATAAAGGTTAGAAACTAGCAGCAAGAGGCAGAATAAAGGTCAGCAATGAGCAGAAAAAGGCAAAATAAGGTCATCAATGAGCAGAAAGAGGCAAGAAAAAGGTCAGAAACAAGCAGAAAGAAGCAAAATAATAGTATGAAATGAGCAGAAAGAGGCAAAATAAAGGCCAGCAATGAGCAGAAGGAGGCAAAGTAGAGACCAGAAACTAGCAGAAAGAGGCAAAATAAAGGCCATCATTGAGCAGAAAGAGGAAAACTAGAGATCAGAAATTAGCAGAAAGAGGTAAAATAGAGGTCAGAAACAAGCAGAAAGAGGCAAATTAAAGGCCAGGATTGAGCAGAAAAAGGCAAAATAGAGATCAGAAATGAGCAGAAAGAGGCAAAAAGAAGGGAAGCAATGAGCAGAAAGAGGCAAAATAGAGATCAGAAACTAGCAGAAGTGAGCAGAAAAAGGTAGCAAATGAACAGAGAGTGAGCAGAAAACACTCAGACACTCATAAACCCACTCACAGAACAGCTCAGACACTTTCACACACATTCACAAACCTAGTCAGACACTTGACACTCATGCACTCACTTCTATAATCACTCATACTCTCTCTCACCCACTCACAAATCTATTCAGAGACTCATGCCCTGACTCACAGACTAACTCAGAGACTCACACACCCATTCACAGACCCACTCAGAGACTCATGCACCTACTCACAGACCCACATGCAGTCACTTACTGACTGACACACTCATGGAGGCACTCGCAAACCCACTCAGACACTCTCATACCCACTCACAGACCCACTCAGAGACTCACACACCCACTCACAGGTACACTCAGAGACTCACGTATCCACTCACAGATCCATTTAGACACTCACCCATTTAGACACTCATGCACTCACTCACAGACTGACTCTAAGACACATGGAGGCACGTGCAAACCCATTCAGTCACTCTCACACCGACTGAGAGAACCACTCAGACACTCATGCACTCACTCACACACCCAGTGAGACATTTATGCAGCCACTCCCAGGCCCACTCACACACTCGCACACCCACTCACACATATTGAGACACTCGTGCACTCACTCTCCCACTGAGACACTCATGCACTCAGTCACACACTCACTCTAAAAGGTTACAGTTAAGAAATGAAATTAAAAAAACTTTCAATTCACTTAAAATAGCAAAGGTTACAGGGATGTTATAATTAGGAAATAGAATTACAAAAATTATAGAATTTCACTTAAAAAAACAAAGATTACCGGGACGTTATAGTTAGGGACTAGAATTACAAACACCTTAAAAATTCACTGAAATACCAAAGGTTACAGGTATGTTGTAGTTAGGCTCAGATTTCACTCATTCAAAACCATAGAAATTCAGCAGTTATAGTTACTTGAGCTAACTATAACTTACACCCCCACAATGCACTGCTTATGACCTCACATATTACATCACTCATGACATGGTCAGTGACATCACTGATGACATCTCAAATGATATCACTGATGAAATCATACACAGAAGCACTCACACACTCACTCACTCTCCCACAAAACCTCTCATACACCCATACCCATTGCAACACAACCCCTCACATACCCATTCACAGACCCATACCAGTACTCACACAACCAATCACTCACCCATAGAGTCACTCCCAATCCCCCCAATCTCTAAGGAGACCTTCCTTGATCTACTGAAAAAGGTTGGCTCTGGTTCTCCTATTGACTGCTGTCCTCTTTACGTACTTCGAGAAGCTTTTACCATCTGTCCTGATCCTCCCCTTTCATTCCTTAACAATTCACTTAACCTTGGCATTGTTCCAGATATATTTAAGAATGCGGAAATCATTCCTATCTTGAAGAAACCGGGTGCAAATCCGTCAGTTCTTAGTAATTATCACCCCATTTCCCTGCTGCCCTATCTAGGTAAAGGTCTCGAGGCGCATGTGGCACACTGTTTCAGTTCATTTGTTGAACATTCTCAAGTCTTAGACTCCCATCAGGCAGGGTTTAGACCTGCTCATTCTACGGAATCTGTCATTTTGACTGTCTTGGATGAACTTAGAGAGGGAGCCGACAATGGCGCTTCCCAGGCCCTGGTCCTTCTGGACCTGTCAGCAGCATTTGACACGGTCGATCATGACATTCTGATCGACCGTGTCGGAAACGCAGGGATTCAGGGTCTGGCGCTGAAGTGGCTCTCTTCTTTTCTTAGTAACCGGCAGCAAGCGGTGCGGCTTGCCAACTTTTCCTCCAACAAAAGAGAATTGACTTGTGGTGCTCCCCAGGGCTCTTCTCTTTCGCCGCTCGTTTTTAATTTGTACCTTCTCCCCCTTATTCGTTCTTTGAGAGAAAGAAAGATAAGAACGTTCAACTATGCTGATGATCTTCAATTCGTGTTCGATATCAACTCTTCAACATCTTCAGCATTCAACTTTCAAGCCACCATGATCTTTATAAGTGATTGGATGAATAACAACTAACTTAAGTTGAATCCTGATAAAACTGAGCTGATTCTTACGGGTGGCTCTGCCAACCCGTGGCATTCCAACGTTTGGCCTTCCTCTTTGGGCAAGTCCCCGGTGCCAGTTAGTTCTGCCAAAAGTTTGGGTATAAAGATCGCCAACGACTTGTCATTGAACGCTCAGATCGGCTCAGTGGTTTCCGCCTGTTTTTTCCAACTGCGAAGAATAAGGAAGATCAGCAGATTCTTGTCCAGGGAAGCTCTGACCCTGGTTATTTTAGCCCTGGTTATCTCCCGATTGGACTGTGCCAATTCATTGTATGTTGGCATCCAGGCCTACCAACTGAGACGTCTTCAGTTGTGTCAAAATCAAGCCGCCAGACTTATCTTCCACTTACCTAAGAGGCAGCACATTAGACCTCTTTTGAAAAATCTACATTGGCTTCCGGTGGCCAAAAGGTGTGCATTTAAGCTGGGATGCATTATCTTCAAAGCCCTTCATGGCAATAGCCCAACCTTAATTTCTTCCAGGATCCAATGCTGCAACCCCTCTCAAGACCTGCGGTCCTCCCACCTGAACCTGTTAGTGACTCCCTCCTTCAAACGCAAGAAGCATGGAGGCTCAAGATTCGCCGTCTTTGCTCCACAATTTTGGAACTCCCTCCCCGTGGAGATGAGGTCGGTGACCTCCTATGCACAGTTCAGAAAATTGCTTAAGACTCGGCTGTTTATTCAAGCATATGGTGACCTAAACTAGTTTCCTGTTGCCCTCCTGTCCGCCCCCAGCGCCATGAAATCGTTTGATGTACGTGCGCTCTAGAAATGCTTTTAACATAACATAACATCCACTCATTCACACAGCCACTCACACACCTACCAACCCACCCATACAGCCACTTCTGCACCTACTCTCTCACCAATACAGCTGCTCACACATTCAGTCATACAGACATACAGACACTTACACAGCTACTCATACACCCTTGTTGCCACTCATACACCCACTCAATCACCCATACAGAAACTCACACAGCTGCTCACTCACCAATATAGGTACTCACACACTCACCCATACAGCTACTCATACCAGCAATCACTCACCAATACAGCTACTCACATACCCACTCATATACCTATATAGCCACTGACACACCCACTTACCCATACAACCAATTTCACTCACACACCAGCAGAACCACTTACATACCCATTCACATATCCATACTGCCACTCACACACCCACTCACTCATCCTTACAGCCACTCAAATGCACATTAATTCTCTAATTCAGCCATTCACACCCATGCACTTACCTGTATACACACTCAAACAGCTACTTACTCACCCATATAGCCACTCATACACTCACTCCCTCACCCATACAGCCACTCGCACACCCACTCACACACCCATACTGCCACTCAGACATCCACTCACACATTGATACAGACAGTCACACAGCCACTCAGATGAGATATGTTAGAAATAGTATGACTAATTACTAGTCCCAAAAAAAGTAATTTAACTTATGCTTTAGATTATCATATATCTTTAAGTCTCAGAAACATTTATGAAACATTTATACTTATGGGGTGATGTCATCATTGATGTCATCAGTGATGTCATTTGAGATGTCATCAGTGATATCATCAGTGATGTCCTTGACCGTGTCTTGAGTGATGTAATATGTGAGGTCATAAGAAGTGCAATGCTGGGGCATAAGATATAGTTAGCTCTGGTAGCTATAACTTCTGAATTTCTATAGTTTTGTACAAGTGAAATCTGAGCCTATCTATAACGTCCCTGTAATCTTTGGCTTTTTCAAATGTAATAATCTTTGCAATGGCTCTTTTAGTGTTAATTTTCATAGCAGATTTTTTCTTTTAGCTAATTTCTTCCTGTACTTAAGTTATTCGCATGAATATATACAGCATCTGTCTGATTTATCTCTTCTTTAATAGAAATGACCTTAATAGGTTAAATTCTGTTCATACGATGTGTCCCAGCTTGCACATGAGCTTCAGAGGTCACACCCCCTTTCTCCAACACTCTGCAAACACGTCTCCTGGTTCACTACTGGTTGGGGAATGAAGTCCTCTTGGATGCTGAGGGACCTTGGGGCCAAGAAGCACTCCTGGTACTTTCTGTAACTCCTACACAGCTGGATTCCTGAGAGCTTGTCAGAGGCCCGCCCCCTTTTTGCACCAAGCTGCAAATGCCATTACTACTTAAAAAACCATAGAAATTCACTGAAAAAAACAAATATTACAGGGACGTTAGAGTTAGGAATTAGCATTTAAAAAAGCTTAGAAATTCACTGAAAAACCAAAACGTACAGGGACATTATAGTTAGGGTCAGGTTTCACTGGTACAAAACCAGTTAAATTCAGCAGTTATAGATAGCTGAGCTAACTGCAACTTGCACCTCCGCAATAATCAGTGATGTCATCAGTGATGTCACTGACCATGTCATGAGTGATGTAATATGTGAAGTCATAAGCAGGGTATTGCGGGCGCAAATTATAGTTAGCTCAGCTAACTATAACTACTGAATTTTACTGGTTTTGTATAAGTGAAACCTGAGCCTAACCATAACATCCCTGTAACCTTTTGTTTTTTTCAGCATATATATATATATATATATAATTATAGGTAGGACTTAGTTTCCATGGGAAAAGTATTTTTTTAACTTGCCTATAACTTTGGCGTCATTTGACAAATCTTCATGACTTTTTTTTTAAAAGTGTCAAAGTAGGTTCTGTGTGTCATGGAAAGTTTGGGTGTGATCTGTGCAGTGTTGACCGAGAAATAGGGGTGCGAAAAAAGGGTGTGTTTAAGGTGTTAATTTTAATAGGAACGCGTTGTCGAACCTGCAGCCCAAACGGCTGGACAGAATTACACCAAATTTGGTGGACAGCTAGATGTTGTTACGCAGATTGTGCCTTTTTTATTTGGTGCAAATCTGTCCAGTATTTTTTGAGACTTTTAAGCTGAAAATTATAGTGATATCTCTGACCGCTGATATTTCACAATGGTTCCGCGAATAATCGCGAATGTGCGCTCCATCAGGAATGCTGTGATTGACTGGACACAACCTGAAGAGAAAGTTGCAGCCAGCATTTTATCATTCGGGAATGGTTCCTGGGGCTGAAAATTTGTGGGAAATCTAACATAAGGGGTCATGGTGGGGATACTCTAACACATTAATTTCTCAAACATGGGGTCAGTGACACAAGTTATGTGTCCAAAATAGATGTTTTTGATTGCGTGTGATATTCGTGACAAAACTGTGAGTGCCAGCGCGGCTCCCGTGTATCTTTGCGGGGACATCACGACTATCGTGACTTCTTCGCAAATATTGGTGGAAATATAAATTTATATATAAATATATTTGTACACACTTGCTGGTCACTGTCACAGACTCAAGTACGCACTCACAAACCTACGCATACACTTATATACCCATTCACATACCCACTCACACAATTATACATCCAGTCACATATTCACTCGAATACTCATGCACTCACTCACATACCCATTGAGGTAATTATGCACCCACTAATGCGTACAGTTTCATACCTACTTAGAGACTTTTACACCCACTCACAGACCCACCTGGGCACTCATGCACCCACTCACAGACCCACTCAGATACTCATGCACCCACTTACAGACTCACTTGGAGAGTCACGCACCCATGTACAGACCCACTCAGAGACTCACGCACCTACTTACAGAACCACTCACGTATGTACTCACAGATCCACAGACACTCATACACCCATTTACAAATCCACTCAGACACTCATACACCCACTCACACACCTATACAGTCACTCCCACACTCAGTCACAGACCCTCTCAGAGACATATGTCATTCACTCATACACTCAGAAACTCACACACCCACTCACAAAGGCACTCAGATATACATGCACCCACTCACTCACCCAGTCAAGGCTCATGCATCCACTCACAGATTCACTTAGACACTCAGCCTCCCAGTCACAGACCCACTCAAACACTCATGCATGCACCCATTTACTCACCCACTCATATACTTATGCTCTCACTCACAGACCCATTGAGACACTCATACACCCACTCACAGATTCACTCAGACATTCAACATCCACTCACGGACCCACTCAGACATTCACACACCCATGCAGTCACTCACACAACTTATGACTTATACACCCAGTCAGTTATACACTCAGAGACCCATGTATCCACTCACAGTCACACTCAGAGACCCACGCACCCACTTACAGAACCACTCAGACACTCATGCTGCCAGTCATACACCCACTGAGAGACTCATGCACTCACTCACAGATCCACTAAGACATTTATACACCCACTCACTCACCCATTCAGACACTCACTTAGACACTCATGTATCCACTCACAGATCCAGTCATATACTTACTTACAAATGTGCAAAGGCACTCATACACCTACTCACAGATTGAGTGAGAGACTTACATAACCAATCACAGACCCATTGTGACACTGATGTACCCACTCATAGATGCACTGAGCCAATCACACATTTTGTTACAGAAGTATTGATAGACTGATGCACCATCTCACAGATCCCCTCAAATACTTATAGAGTGAATCAGAGACTTACTGATACAGTGATGCATGCAGTCATAGATTACACTGAAAAAGTTATGCACTGTTATAGAGATATTAAGGGAGTTGTACATGCTATTATACAGTCATTTAGATAGCAATGTGTTTAGTCTGTTGGTTATAATTCATTTTGCAGTTATAAGTTTTGAATGTGGTAGTGGCTATTGAATGTCTGCATTTGTTTTGTCATTTCGCGATCTATTCCCGGCAATCAGGGCTATCGATATAATTGCAACGCCCGGCGTCACCGCGAAAACGGAAAATCGGTTTAAACCGTTGTTTGTTTACAAACTCTGTACAAATATATGACTTTAAACAGTGTAGTAATAAACTCCTAGTGTCTAAATACTGTAAAATGTGTGCCTATATTTGTTTTACAACCCCTAAAAAGGCACGATCGTCCCGGTTACCAGAGTCATCACGACTCACAGTGTAATCGTGCAACGGGAAGTAAGGTGTAAACAGTTTCCTAAAAAACTTACTAGAATAATATGTGTACAAATATGTTTTTAAAGCATTGAATGTGGTTAGTAATGTGTGTATTGTAATAGTTAGAATTAATTTTTTAAGTTACATTTTTTAATGTGGTGGTGGTCATTGAATGTCTGCTTTTGTTTTGCGGTATCGCAACGTGATCGCGATCATCACGACGTCTTTGCGGATTTCAAAGATCAAAAAGAAAATTCTTTGACAAGAAAATGAACACTATTTTGGCATCTTGGGTGGCTCTGACAAGAGCTTTTGTGTGGAGAGTGTGTAAAGACAGCTACAGAAAAGACTATATGCAGAGTTTCAGTTTGCTTAGAAAAACCCTGTTCCCCTTTGTCTGTAAAGTGAACTCCATCACATCTATATATTCCATTCATGTCAAAATGCAGATTGTTGTTATAGATAGAGCCCATATTATGGTCTCTGAAGAAAGCAAAAACAGTTTTATCAACATGTTTCCTAGCTTTGTCAATCTGTGGACAGAACTGATTTGACCACTTCCATTTCTGTCTTTGGCATATATTAGAGTACACCAAGACAGTGTGAGGGAAAAGCAACATCAGTTCTGCAAAGGTATCTTTCATTAGGATTTCCAGCACTATCCCAGTCAATGTGCCTAGGTCATTGCCACCACAGTGCACAATCATGAGGTGAGGAGCTCGGCAATCCACAATGGATGTAACTAATGCCAGCAAGTGATGAAACTTGTACCGTCTCTATCCAAACCAAGTAATCTCCACATTTGGCTAACCCAACTCCCTGTCAATACCTCTGTTTTTGCAGCCTCTTTAGCCCAATATACATAGCTGTGGCCCACAATACACACTCTAGGCATTTTGAAGTGAAGGAGCAATAGCAGTCAAGAAAAGGCTGGAGCTAAATGAGGTAGTTTTCCAAATGAAAAGCAGTTAAAATGGTGGTGTTTAAAAAAAAAGGTATATTTCATTGTATGCTGTCAGCATGAAAGTGAATAAAATTAGGTAGTGTGTTGGATGTCTTAACAAGAAGTCCTATTATTGGCTATTGTTTAAAAAAATAAATGTAATACAGACATGGAATCTGTGGAGTAAACCACACCTTCTGTATTTCATTTGGAAGTAGCATGTTCCTTCTAGAATGTGCTGTGAACTTGTGTTCCACTGGGTTGCTGGGTACACTGAGCTAAGAGTGTATTGGGGGAAGGGTGTTAAAGAGACAGAACATTTTTTTAAAGTTAAGGAGTTATGACACAATTTAAGTAATGACAAACTTTAATTTCCAACTCAGGACTATGCAATACACTGTTGTTCAGTATTTAAATAAAAAAAAACTGAAGCTAAATATTGATTTGGACTCTCGTTTTTTCACGATTATTCCACGATGATTGCAAAAACATCGCAAACACGCGGAGACAGGAACCTATTTTTAAAACAGAGGAAAGGGTTAACAGATGTGAACCATTCACAATTGGAGATGCAGTAGTCTAAAATGAAAGAAATGATTTCATTTGCTGCCTTTCTCATGATCATAGAGTGGAAAGTTGAAGAGGTTGCCATTTTATAGTTGCTTTCCATGAGAGTGGTGTACCATTCTTGTGCTTAGTTTTTACAAATCTTAACAATGTCAATACTAGCCAGGAAGAGCTAAAACAACAGTATAATCTACAAACTCAATTCACTGGTATGTATATAACTTTTTAATTATCTTAAAAAATGTACTTTAGAAATGAAAGTGTATATGGGAGTTTGATTAAAAAGAGTATCACAGTGATGTGAAAAAAAATATATCAGATGAACTGTATCTGGCAGCGGGTATGTGTTTGAGATGTTAGTACTGTTAAAAATGTACCATGAGCAATGCCTTAAAAATGACAATGTTTTAAATGTCTAAGCATTATGTGCAGAATAGATACATCTATACTATTTGCATTCTGGGAGTTGTGGTAGTTTTAGTCACATTATTAAACAGGAGTAATGTAGTCAGAAATAAAAGATAAGAAAATGTGCTGCATCTGTATATGAATTATAAAATAGTAATACTTGTTAGGTATGTATTAGGAAGTGCTTGTCAACGTGGTTTTTAACTTATATGACCGGTTTGCATATACTTAGATGGTGAGATATGGTTTTTGTGGTTGCAGATAGTTAAATGTGCAATGAGACTCAAGTTTACCTAAAGATCCAGAGAACTATATATTTTTGGACAGATGACCTGAAGGTGTATATCTATTATGAAATCACATATATGATTACATGCTGATCTATGTTCTTTAAGGCTGTTGAAAATTTCATGTATATGGTGAAGGTGGTGTATTTCTTTAAACATGCTATGTATAACATTAAGGAGGGTTAATAGTGCAGAATGTCTCTAGAAGTTCTTGTGCTAGCTTCACTTGACATGTAACATTTCTTTGGGAAATGCTGAATATATGTTTTAAAGACACAAGAAATATTTGTGAAATGATATAGGTATGCCATTAAGAAAAGGGTTTGTGCTTTGAAAAAGTGAGAATTGTTGATTTCAGTTTTAGAAACTTACTGATTCATGTGCAAGCTGAGTAACAGAGCAAAGTATGCTCTTAGAAAGCCATGTATGCAATTATATATCAAGTGTGATATCTAGACTTATTCAATCACCCAGGCACTGCACATGCACTTTTCCAATCACGCAGGCACTAATTATGTACTCATTGAACTACGCAGGCAACACCCATGCATTCATCCAATCACCCAGATAGTAGTAATACAGTCATGTGAATACACAGGTACTTACTATGCAGATATGGAACCATCAATGTAGTTCCAACATACTCAGGGAATCACCTAGGCACTATCTATGCATGCATCCAATCATCCAGGGAGTATTGTTGTACTCAACCAGAAACACATGTATTTACAAGTTTTAGTGTAGAACATGTATTCTTCTAGAACCATCTGGTGAATTATATATGTAACCTGTCACACACTGTTTGCATGTACTTGGAAGAATTAGTGAGCTATATGCTGTGATACAGATTAATGTGCAGATTTGTATATGCAGTGTTTCTCAAAATTTAAATCTGACACATCTAAGTAGAAAAGTACTGAAACACTAAGGGGGTTAATATGATGTCGGAGGAAACCCTTCCGCCTGACACCAACTCAGTCATGGGACCGACTGACACCCGGTCGGCAGTCCCGACTGCCTCATTAGGATGTGACTGAACACTGTTCAGTCGCATTCCTATATTTCACTATGTGAGCATGCATTACGGCCATAAACTGTCCGTAATGCATGCTCCCATAGTGAAATGGGAGGTGCGGTTCATCCCTACACCCCGTGTCAGGCACCTGAAGGCCTTGCACCAAAGGGGACCCTGCTGTGGGCCCCAAACACGCTTTCCGACATGGTTTCCATGTCAGACAGACTGGCATGGAAACCATGTCAGACACTGTGATCGTAATCTCAAGGGCGAAAAAACCCACCCTTGAGATTACTTACTGGCTTCCGACTGGCAGACGGGCTTGGAAGCCAGCAGGAGGTTTACTTTCTGACCACCTTCAACATAATGAGTTGGTCGGAAAGTAATCCGACTGGCCCTGTATCGTAATCAGCCCCTTAATGCACCAGTGACACAGTGGTAGAGAGGCACAGAAATAGATCTTATGGTGTGTTTTGGGATTTACAGTTTTGAGACACTGTATGTACTTTTACACATTGGTTGATGTTTATTTTAAAAATGAGTACATAAGGAATAAAGTAGTCTTTTAGTGTGTATAAGTGAGAACTGAGATATGGTAGGAGAGGGTGCTATAATATTAAAATGTAACTAATTAATTAAGTTTTGTGTTTTGGTTTGAGTTTAGTACATTGAAGTAAGTGCTTGTAGTTATGTAGGTAGGTTCATTTGTAAATTTAAACCTGCAACATAACATAAAAACTGTTTTTGTATTATGTGTAAGCCAGAAGTAAAGTAGTTGGTACATTGGCTAGAAAACAAATTCAAATATTGTTATTTTTTTTACAGAATAATATCTGCATGATTACAGAATGCCTACAAAAGCGTGGAAGAAAAAAAGTAACAGAAGCAACCACAGTATCTATGCAGAACTGAGGCTAAAAAGGGGCAAAATGAAGAAAATGTGGTGAACGAAAAAAGAGCTATTAGTAAGAGAACAAAGTCAAATCTTAAAAATATATGTGGACACTTCCAAAGATTATGAAATAATGAAAATGAAATTCAAACTATGAGAAAGATTAACAATGGACAAAATCTATATAACAAGAACATAAAAAAAATGTAACAAAGATGGACACACCTTAACCAGGAGACAGAAGCAGTTTAAGGAAATCAGAGCCAGGATGTTTCATTGTAGAGTAGTTATAAATCTGCTGAGAAATATGAAGAAGTATAGAAGAAGGAGACATGCACTGGAACAGAAAGCACGAGTTGAGAGAGTAGTTGATAAGGCCTTTGCTTTGAAGGTGAAGCTTTTTATTTTGATTATAAATAGAGTGGAGACTCTTGACAAAAAGGTATTGTGCATGAGGAGACAAACCCAGAAAACAAGATTAGTGAATAGAAGTGAGTTTTGTTCAGTTTTTAGTGGAGAATGCATACATACTTCTAGTACAGAGTCTTTCATTAAAGAAGAAAGGTATCTCCAGGATAATAGATTAGTTCATGCTATTGATAACAGAGGATGATGTTAGGAAATGAAGAATGGCACTCCTATAGCGAAAGAGGTGATGGTACCTACAAATGTAGAACAAGTTCTTGGAGAACATGTACAAGGAAGGCGGAGTCAGGCGCCTGTATAGAAATGGAATTGTAGTAGTGTTTGTAGTATTTGACAGCAATCCATTGATATATTAAGGACATTTCTACATATCTTTCCAAGGTGAGGTTTAAAACACAAAATAAGTACTTTACAATATTAGAAAGCATGCACATTTGCAGAGATGCTCACTAGCTTGTTTATCAAGCAAAGTGTGCCACACCACCTTTCATCATTTCAGAATGTTAGCTGTACACCACTCAACAATGCACACTTTAGTTAGGACGCTGTACTATATGAAAATCCTGCTTTACGTTTAGGAGAAATTAATATAGGACTTTTGCATGGTACTGTGGCAGACATAGAAAAGGTTTGTGATGATGCACAGTTTCATTTCTTTGGTCCTGAGCAGGATTATAGGGAAAATGAAGAGTTTTTAAGAGGAGGTGTTGCAGAACAGGACACAGATATTACAGTTGATAGTTTTGAAAAAGAGATTACAAAATTTAACACAGTGTGGTCTCAAAAACAAGAGTATGTTTGTATATGTTGCCGACGCACTCACTAGAAGATTCAAACACGGACTGTTGATTTAAAAAGTGAAAAAGTAAGTAATGATAACTGGCAAAAATTAGCTATGTATTTATTTGTAGAGGAATGCTTTGACTTGTCTATATGGCAAGTTATATGTAAGTAGTGTTAGAATAAATTAGAAGATAATAAAAGGAACACCACATAGATATTAGATACCCATTTTGTAAGATAATAAAATGCCTGCTAATGTAGAAAAACTATGAAGGGGAAAAAAAAATCAACATTTATGATTCTTTGCAGCATTGCGAAGGGCTGTTATGGACTGCTCTCCAGCACTCACTACAACTCCACAATCCATGCAGAATGATGCCGTCCGGGAAAACTGTGAAGTCAAATGTTGAAGTTGAGATCGGACCTCTGAAGTGACTCTCCTCCCCGGTGTTGTTGCGGCTGCTATTGAAGTTCAGGGTCCTTTGGCCTTGCATTGCCTTCTTACTGCTTTTGCACTATTGCATGGTATGTTTTTAGATGGTAAAGCATGGACGTAGTCCCGCAAGAATAATTTTTATTTGTACCCCTTGACAATATCTTGTGGCATATTGTGCATTGTGTACATCTGCTCACTATGAACTCCCCTTATAGAATGATCAAGATAGATAAATGGGTGTGTTCTTCTTATTCTTTTAGTTGAAAAGTGTATTATACAATGATATGCCTTTATTTCCCGGTGTCATGATTTTCTGTTTTGTTTTTGAATTTTTTTTGTGTGGTTTTGTAAAGGATTAAATATCTTTTATTCTTTCTTATGGTAAAAAATGGCAACTGGGACAGGAGGAATTTGAAAAAGTGCACTGAGAAATGTGCAAAAAATGTAAGAAGGGAAAAAGTTAGCATGTATGATTTTTTGCAGCATTGCGAATAGCTGTAACACACTGCTCACCAGCACTTATAACAACAGTACAGTCCATGCAATACATGGCCATTCTTGAGCCATATCTGTTGTAGTAGTCTGCACCTCTAAAGGGACTTTCTGGCTGGGAACTGTTGGTGCTCACCACTAATGTAGATGGTCCTCTAGCTTCCCTCTGCTTGATTGCCAGTTAAAGACGTTTTCTATGATAGGTTTTAAGATGAAATAACATGGAAGTCCTCACACATGAATATTTTTTGTTCATCCCGCTAGAGAGGCTCTTGTCACAGATTGTGCATTGCACTAGTTTTGCATCAGTTTTTGATTCCCCATGAGTTTGGGTAACAATGGGTAGTTTGATGGGTGTTTGGTAGTTATGTTCGAGGGCCACCTTTTTGTTGAAATTTGAGCGGCTGGTCTGGCTGCGAAAATGCCCGCCGCATGAAAAGCGGATCCACGATTACTTGATATGCGAGTGATCGATTGGAGCAGATGGAACTTTGGTGAGCAGGAATATATGCAGCTCACTGAGTGCTGGCATTTAATCAATCCACTGGGATTTTTTAATGGACTATTAGACTGGCAACGACACGCCCACTGGGGTTAAATAATTGTACAGGACTACCTTGACCAGCATTCCCATTAGTCACATGATACCTATTTGGGGCGGGAGTGATTGTGAGTTAAAAACAAGTGACTGCAACAGTGTCGTGTACCAGTTCCTTGGCCTGTGAGCAAGGGTGGAGGAGCCCGAAACGCGTAAGGCCGTTTGAAGGGATTTCTTGTCTGGCGCTGGCTTCACTGCAAAGCTCATTAAAGAAGTGCCAATCCATCTGGGAGGCTTCTTCACTGAGGGCAACCTTTTTGTTGGTATATATATACATATATTCACTGAAAAAACAAAGATTAAAGGGACATTATAGTTAGGAAATAGATTTTTTTTTAAACTTAGAAATTCACTGAAAAAACATAAAATGAAATCCCTGGGGAAGTGGTGGTTCGTGGGGTGCGGGGAGTCTGGGTGGTCCCCCACTCCTTATTAAAGTGAGCCCTGGGGATGTGGTGGTCCCTGTGTCTAGGGGGGTCAGCGTGGCCCCCCCAAGCATTTTATTTTAAGCACCAGGGAGGTCATAGTCCCTGGGAATCAGGGGGGTCCACAAGTCCCTCCCAAGCATTTAATAGGTATCCCCTCAAGGTGGTGGTCCCCAGGAGGACCTTATGGCCCCCCACCTCTCAATAAAATTTGCCCCTTGGAGGTGGTGGTCCCCTGGGCTCATTTGAGCCTATGGAGGGGGTCCGCACTGCCCCCTCATAATTTTTAATAAAGCCCCGGGAGGTGGTGGTGCCTGGGGCTCAAAGAGCTTCATGGGGGCCCCATGTGCCCCCTTCCTTTTTTGATAAAATGCCCCCCAAGGCCTGGCCCACCAGGTATCCCTTTTCAAAACAATTTACAAATTACACTGCAAATTGTTTAAAAAAATGCTTGTTTGGCCTGACCCCATGACCAAGTTTAGGTGGTCAGGGTATTCCTACACTGTCCCCTTTCTCTTTCTTTTTTTTTACATTTCTTTGGGAACTCGAACGAAGCCAAGTCTCAAGATGACTGCCAACCCTTCCTGGTTGAATTGTTGACAGCCTATCAGAGCTCTGCATTTCCCTACACAAACTTGTTATTTATCGCGAATTAGCCGCGGCCACAGATATCACTATCTTTATTCTCTTGAATTTCTCAATGATTACTAAAAGGATTTGCACCAGATAACTGTAAGCATGCTCTATGTATCCAAATCTACCTTTTTGCCAAATTTGGTGTAATTCCGTCCAGGGGTTCGGGCTGCAGGCGTTTAAAGAGTCTTTGGGAATTAACATGGGAAATGCACCTTTTGTTTGACCTCATTTTTTCTCTGCTCCCGCTAGACAGATCACCCCAAATCACCCCAACATTTTCCATGTGTAACAAGACTCACCATGACACTTGTTTTGGAAATGTTGGTGAAGATTCGTCAAACAGTGCCAAAGATATAGCCAAGTCAAAAAGTGCTTTTTCTATGGAAACATGGTCCTAACTATAACTGCCTGCAGTCGACCACCATTAGGTGATATATATATATATATATATTATGGCAACATTTATGCACTTAAAATAAACTGGCATGAAGAAATTGGAGTCTGTTTCTTTTTTTGCGAGTTCCTGGGGAAAAAAAGGACTGCAAAGCTGGGAAATTGATACATATATATATATATATCGCACGGCAAAGGATCTTACGGAAAAGAATCCAGGCGAGCCCACTCGGTCGATCAAAGCAGTTTATTTCCACGACAGACAAGGATGACGCGTTTCGACCACGTCCGTGGTCTTGGTCACATGACCATCGCCTCCATTTTTTACTATTTAAAGGTACGTGCACATTCTTGTTTAATGAACATAAAAGAAATGTTACAGGCACATATACTAATAAAGTGAAAAAAGTGCATAGTGAAAACAGACGCAGTTGTTTAAATGTTAAAACAATAATAACATTTTACTTGTTTAGAAAGGTCTCCAACTAGTAACATTTATGGTAAATCCATTCATTGACGTTACAATATTAACAATGAGAAAAACTGCTCATTTGTGACATGGTGGAGGGACTAGTGCCCTTATTCAAGTAGTGATTATGGAAGAATATCTCAAGGCTACTAACACTTTGCTGCAATACAGGTATAATACCCTGGTGAGTATAGAAAATGACTAGGAGCTGGATGGAGGGTCCGCCATACTCCGGTGCTCTTACATGATTGCCAAGTGCTGTTTCATGGTGATTCACATCTTATGTTCTGAAAATGTAACAAAGTTACAATGATTAGCATCGTCGTATCACATATTGAACAGTATTCATCTTTCAACTATTGCATCAGAGAAAACAAAGTTTAAGAGACTTTACATACATAATAATCAATTAAGCTACAAGTCTGTTTATCTAATATTATAATATATGTGAACTAGGAAAAGAAAAAAGGGGTGTGTGCAACTAAACAAAATAGACTAAAGAAGGAGAAGGTAGGGCGTGAGTCTACAGCCAAAGCCATGATCATAATGATCAGTGTACAGCCTATAAATGGGAATACAGTTCCTCGTCCTGATTAAGGCCATCTGGGTACATGGTCCCTGCTAAGAGAATCAGACGTGACTCTAGTTTGCGGAGGGCCACAGTGCGATTGCCTCCTCTCGGGTTTGGTACGATAGTGTCTAATCCAATACCTATATACATATCCATATATGTAATTGAGGAAGATCTGTAACTTTGGAGGCCCACTGGAGGGCTATATCAATAACAGAACTACAATGTTAAAGCGCAGGACACACTGCTGGAAATAATTTTAAATGAGCACAGCAAAGCCTACTAAGGCAATAAGTACAAACTACAAATCCCAGCATGCCGCATCTGTGATACTCACCTGCTGTCCATTGAAAGGCAAAATAAATTGCATGCTGGCTGACGTGCTCCTTTCATTTACCTGTGCCGTGACATGAAATGCCTGTTAACAAGGAGCGCAAAAAGCTCCAAAACGCGTAAGGCTTGTTTATTTTAACTCCAAAGTGAAGTGAATCCTTCTGCCACTACGAGGATCCAGTTTCAGTGTGCCTCTTCGAATTGAGGTTCCATCGTTTGTAAAATTAATTACGGCAGGTCAAGCCGTGAATAGTGCACCGCACTTGAACTGTGAGGGGCCACGGAGACACAGAACTGTGCCAAGTCTCCCAGTGGTGAAACCGACGGCGTAATTGAGGAATACTGTAACTTTGGAGGCCCACTAGAGGGCTATATCAATAACAGAACTACAATGTTAAAGCGCAGGACTAGGCCTGGGCAAAGCACTACGCTACGCTTGCGAAGTTTGCGTAGTTTGCGCAACTTCGCACTAAGCGATTTGCACGTAGCACAATGCGAACACGCGCAGCGAAGCGTAGTGCAGCGGTCATTTTTTGCTTGCTCGCGTTCCTCAACGTCAAGTTGGCGACCGCGAGCAAGCAAAATGACATCCCGGCGAGACTTTTTCCTCGTTCGCGATCAGCGACATCAAGTTGCCGATCGCGAGCGAGGAAAATAAACCTCCCGGCGAGGATCTCAACGCTGGGAGGTCAGGTTTCTCATTGCGAGTGGTCGCGTATGCTCGCGACCTCTCGCGATGAGAAACTACCAGTCCGCGTTGAGAAAACTGCTGCTCGAGTAAAAATCTACTCGAGCAGCAGAAAACGACTGCTCGCACTGTGCGAGATGCCGTTCTCTCGCATTGCACTGTGCGAACAGCAAACTACCCAGTTCAAGTAGTGCTACGCGTAGTGCAATCTGCACTTTGCGTAGCTACGTGTAGCGCGACTACGCGAACTACGCCCAGGGTTACGCAGGACACACTGCTGGAAATAATTCGAAATGAGCACAGCAAAGCCTACTAAGGCAATAAGTACAAACTAGAAATCCCAGCATGCCGCATCTGTGATACTCACCTGTTGTCCATTGAAAGGCAAAATAAATTGCATGCTGGCTGATGTGCTCCTTTCATTTACCTGCGCCGTGACATGGAATGCTTGTGAACAAGGAGCGCAAAAAGCTCCGAAACGCGTAAGTCTTGTTTATTTTAACTCCAAAGTGAAGTGAATCCTTCTGCCACTACGAGGATCCAGTTTCAGTGTGCCTCTTCGAATCGAGGTTCCTTGTTTGTAAAAAAAAAAATATATATATGTATATATATATATATATATATATATATATATATATATATATATATATATATATATATATATATATATATATATAACCTACTGGCGGTCGCCAGTAGGTAGTTATAGTTAGGAACTAGTTTCCATAGGAAAAGCGTTTTTTGTTTTCCCAATAACTTTGGCGCCGTTTGACAAATCTTCGCAAAATTTTCAAAACTAGTGGGGCGCTCTGGTCAGCTCCTGTCTTAAAAGTTTCGGGGTGATTCATCAAGCGGGGGCTGAGAAAAAAGGGGCGTCCCAAAACGCGTTTTCCCCATGTTATTTTCCATAGGAAATGTTAGACAAAGCTACAGGCCAAACTGCTGAACGGAATTATACCAAATTTTGCAAAAAGTTAGGTCTTGGTTCAGAAAGTGACCTTGTTTTTAAATGGTGTAAATCCGTCTCAGTAGTTCCTGAGAAATTAGAAAAAGAAAAAGTTTCGATATCTGTGGCCGAGGAGGGTTTGCGAACCCTCCCGACCACGAGCTTCATTCTAATTGGCTGCCAACACTCCAAACCAGGAAGTGTTGGCAGCCATCTTGTCACTCGGTAGAACCGAGTCACAAGAAAACAGAAAAAAGAGGTTAAAAAACAATAAAAGGGGGCAGGGTAGAATCACCCTGACCCCCTAGGCCTGCTCAGGGGGTCCCTCAAGGACCCCCAGGGCCAAAAAACGCATTTTTTTAAAAACAAATCGGCAGAAATCGCGTTGGGGTCGCGAATCCCACCGAAATTATAAAATAAAAACGAAGCGTGGGCTCCTGGGCTTTGTTTTCAAAAATCCCCCGGGTAAGCCAGGTCCTGGGGGCACTGCCAATTAATTAGCGGGGGCCCGTGGGGGCCCCCACAGCCCCAGGGACCGCCACCTCCCCGGGGCTGTGAAAAAAATGCTTGGGGGGGTCCCAATCCCCCCCATGCTGCCCCGGGGACCGCCACCTCCCCGGAGAACAGGGGGTGCTACCTCCCATATAGAACAACATTTTCCTGAGGAATATCATCTAATCAAGGAGTCGTGGCGCAAGTTTCCGCAGAGGAGTCGCCCCCCAGAACAAGGAGGCGCAAGACAAGGAGAGGGAAACAAGGGGGCAAATCAGACCTTCGAACCCCGGGTAACCAGGAGCAAGCGGCGCAACAAGAGGAAGTAACCAAATTGAATATAGTCAATCTCTCGGAAAGAAAATTAACAGCAACAGAAGAAAAAGTTTTACAGAAGGGATTGACGTTCTGCCCCACATCAGAATGGGACTATGCAACAACACGCATTGATCTTTACCAATATATTCATAAATTGAAGCTTAAGAAAATATTCACCTTACATCCAGGACCAAGCTGTGAACAACACAGACACAAAATAAGGGACACAGACACTCTAACAGGAAGTGACCTGGAAACTCTTGCTACCATGCATGATCTCCATGAATCCCATGGAGCAGCGAGAGCTGCAGTCATGGAGGATACCACTGTATTTCTAGAACAGTTAGGAGTTCATCAGGAGAGCGGAAGAAGTCAATTTAAACCAAAGTCCAAGTTTATTCCTCGGACACCGCATGACGCAATTGACTGCTTCCATGAAGCCATCATTAAAGACTTGGATAAACTAAGAACATCTGGCATACAACCAAAAAACAGAAGGAAATGCAACCTTACAAGAATGCAATGGGAGGCAGTGAAATCTCTCAGGGATGATCCGAATGTGGTAATAAAACAATCCAACAAAGGCGGCAATGTGGTTGTAATGTCCAAAGACTCTTATAAGAAGGAAGCGTTGCGACTTCTAGGGGACCGCAATAGTTACACGCAAATTAAAAGAGAAGAATATAATAAAAGCGTGTTGGCTTTCTATGATCTACTGCAGGATTGGAAAACGAAGGGAATCCTGGAAGAGAATGAGTTGCAGTTTATGAAAATTGACTGTCCAGTTATACCAACGTTTTACCACCTGCCAAAGGTTCACAAGAGTATGAACAACGCCCCAGGCCGCCCGATTGTGTCCTTCAAAGGGAGATTATTGGAGAAAGCTTCTATTTATGTTGATTCTTTTCTGTTCCCCATTGTAAAGGACCTAAGTTCATTTGTCTTAGATACTACTGACTTTATTCACCAGATTCAGAGTATCACCTGGGAAAGTGACTTGCTGCTGATTACACTGGATATCACGAGCCTTTATACTAGTATTTTGCATACTCAAAGCGTGTTTGCTTTGGAATTGTTTCTCAAAACAAGAGCACTGAAGTTCCAAGGACATAATGCAATGTTGTTGCAGATTGTTTCTTTTTGTCTATATAACAACATCTTTCTCTTTGCAGGTCAATTATACATACAGACCCAGGGAACAGCCATGGGCACGTGCTTCGCCCCCAGTTATGCGAATCTTTTCGTGGGCTGGTGGGAGAAGCACGTGGCCTGGTCTTAGGGGAATGAATGCTGGGTAGACAAAATAGGTTTGTGGACCAGATATATAGACGATCTGCTCATTGTCTAGAGGGGCACTCGCACAGAAGCAGAGGATTAGATCAGGATTTTGAACAATAATGAGTTTAATCTCAAATTCACATGTAATATCAATGAGAGAGAAGTCCCATTTTTAAATCTGCTGGTTTTTGTGGCTGACAATAAGCTGTGTACCAAGCTTTTTCGCAAGCCCACTGCAGGAAACACAGTTCTACATTCATGGAGTCAACATCCCCGAAATCTAATAAACAGCATTCCGTACGGGGAATTGTTGAGATTAAAACAGAACTGTTCCGGCTTAAAAGACTATCAGGAGGCAGAACAAGAGTTCTTAAAGCGATTTACTAGACGAGGCTACAACAACAGAATTTTGAGCGAGGCAGCAGAGAAAGTTAGAACCAAGGACAGACAGGAGCTCTTAGTGTGTATACAACCGATTGACAGGCAAACTGAGGATGACGACTCGAAAGTTAGATTGATCATGACTTTCTCTGCGGAGTCCCAACAAATCAGGGAAGTAATACAACAGAACTGGAAGGTCCTTCAAACTGATGGCATCATAGGGAACCTGATCTCAGATAGACCAGATATTACATTCAGGAAGAGTGCCTCTCTGAAGGACATTTTAGTCCAAAGTCACTTTCAAGATAAACCACGCAATAAACCCACAATTACAGGGTTTTTTCCTTGCACAACATGCAAAGGTGAAGGACTATAAGGTGCCAGGCAAAAAAGAGAAGAGGTCTATCAAGAAATTGCTGAATTGTAATTCGAATTTCGTAGTGTACTGTCTGTCTTGTCCATGCGAACTACAGTACATTGGGAGTACGATACACCCAGTGAAAAAACGCATCCTAGAACACAAAAGAGCGATTACTAACCAAGATAAAACCTATCCTGTGGCAAGACACTTTTCACAGTTACATGAATCAAAAAGTGAAAATTTGACGTATTTTTGTATTGACCAAGTCACAGTATCAGAGAGAGGGGGTGATAGGGTCAAACATCTTAGACAACTAGAGGCTAAATACATAGTTGATCTACGGACACGGGCCCCGTGGGGGTTGAACTCTGAAGAGGAACTATGGTCATTCATTGGGTAGACACTAGAACATCTAGGTAATTGTACAAGCAAAAAACATCATATGAGGATCAATGACCAATACATTGTATACATAGTTTACCATCGATTTAGTCTGGAAATGTTTGCCTAGTAGCCCATTGTGGCAGGGTGCAAAAGCTCATGCAGAGCACAATTCTGGGAGCCACTTAACACGTGATATTTCATATAGTTGGATAGGAGGAGCTAGCCCATTTGATTTGAATTCAATTTAGTGGGAAATTTAAGGGCTGACTATTGAGTGAATTTAATCTTTGTTTAATATTGTATTATACATATGAAACTTTTTTAGCTCGAAATTCCAATTAGAAATGTATTTGTACTTATATATGATAATTTCTAATGATGAACTGATGAACTAATCAATTTCTATAGTGTTAAAATGGCCGACACCATTTCTAGGCTAACGTCACGACTTATAGTTCCCTTTTCTATTTCCTTATATATATTTTTCACTTCTACTGCGAACCAATTTAATGCATTTTGTTTAAATAGTGATTTTTTTATATGTACTCACTGACATTGACGAAGGCCAGGAGGCTGAAACGCGTTTTTCAGTTTGATCGTGTTTGTGTAAAATTTTGAATTAAATACCTTTAATCATGGCCTGAGTGTGCAGCAACTTCGAACTGTGTTTTTTCCCACATATATATACATATATATATATACATATATATATATGCATTATATGCATTACGGATGCATTATCCATTCTCCCTCCTTCTTTTTAATGTGGTTTTGAATATTCATTGTTTTATACTTTAATATTTGTATTTATATTCAGTGTAGATTTTTAGATATTTATTCTACATTTAAAATGCAATTTAGGTACTTTTTACTCATTGTGTAGTAATATATAGTATGTTTTTTATGTCTATATGTCATGTGACTTTGGTTGAATTGTACACAGGTGTGTTGCTTTTATTTAAAAAAAATTCTAAATCACTCTCACTATTTAATGACATGATGTCTTGTAGCGCGTTATGTGAACAAGACCGAGTTGTTTCGGTCGAAACGCGTCATGCTGAGGCACTGGCCAGGACTGACTGGTTGCTGTAGTCATGGATTTTAAATAAAGCACAGCATTTTCTTCATTTTGTCCCTTGTGTGGTCCGTACCTGCGTTTGTACGCCGTGGAGGTCTGGTGACAAACGCGATTTGCTCATATATATATATATATATATATATATATATATATATATATATATATATATATATTGATACCAATCCTGGCAGCGACGAACAGACAGGCACTGACTCCGTGAGATGATGACAAGGAAGAGGTTTATTTCTCCATCAACAACCTAGACGTGTTTCGACGGCGTACCGCCTTGATCACTACATCAGGTACACTCTGTCTAGCAGTATATATGCTTGTCACTCATTAGTGGTTGCCACAGCAACCTGTAATTCAACAATAGACATAGAAGTTACCCACGACTCTAATGTCTATGACTGTGCACATTTTTCATATAAGAAAAAAGAAAAGTTAAATAAAATAAAATAAAATAAAATACCAAACAATTTAAGAAAGACAATATTATTGTTAAGGAAAAATTTCCCTTTACCACAACATTAAATTTAAAAATAAAATAGCAAAAATAAATTAAATAAATGTCCTCCTTAAATATAGAAACAGTGAGCCTATATTAGTACATAAATTGGACATAGAAAAAATATCTAATATACTTAGGTTATATCGATTGAAAAATTAATTACATTAATATGTAATGGCGCACGGACTAATATATTGTTAAAATAGTGCAAACAGGCTAAGACATTTGGTAGGTTAGGTTCGAAAAAGAAACTAATGTGCCATACCTTGTAAGGTATAGTTAACTATTAACAAAATGTGTCACTAATCTCTTGGCATTTAATATATGCAGTATTAAATAATACCGAGCCAAGGAACATGAGTAAAACAAACATCCCAGCATGCCGCATCTGTGATACTCACCTGTTGTCCATTGAAAGGCAAAATAAATTGCATGCTGGCTGATGTGCTCCTTTCATTTACCTGCGCCATGACATGGAATGCTTGTGAACAAGGAGCGCAAAAAGCTCCGAAATGCGTAAGTCTTGTTTATTTTAACTCCAAAGTGAAGTGAATCCTTCTGCCACTACGAGGATCCAGTTTCAGTGTGCCTCTTCGAATCGAGGTTCCTTGTTTGTAAAAAAAAATATATATATGATATATATATATATATATATATATATATATATATATATATATATATATATATATATATATATATATATATATATATATATATACATATATATATATCCCAAGAACGTAGCTCCTTCCGAACTGCTAACCCATGGAAGGTGACGCACACACCAGCGGAGCGTGCTGGTAAATTCAATATCACACGATAATCCAAATAAGTGCGCTCTCAGGGATAAGACAAAACATCCAATGTTGATGCAAAACCAAGTTTATTCCACTACGCGTTTCGACTGCGTCCGCAGCCTTGCTCACGTGTACTAAGTGCACCATCAAAGAAGGGTAAAAATAACATCGGGTTGGGAATAGGCATAACAGCAAAAGGACAATACAGATAGCCTACATTGGCGGCCATCTTGGAATGGTAGTACACAAAATTTTCACATACTAGTAACTAGGTACAATGTACAATGTATAGTCAATAAGACCATATAATGGTGCTAAATAAGACATGTTACTCCTAGAGTGCACCATAAATGAGACCAGTCTCAATAATATTGTCAGAAGTCTGTAACCAGTATAAACCATGACTAATTGTGGGCATGAGACATAAGGCATAAGCATAAGAACTGGAAATGTAAAGCACAAATTGTCCATGATGCTTTTTCTCAGGTTATCCTAACCGTGACGCGAGTAATTACGTCATCCACACGTTAATATTGCAAGTCCTAGTATCACAAGTGAAAGCATAGTGCTCAAAACCTATATACACATCATGTTCTAAGATAGCATGTTAAAATGCATTGTCAACAGTGTACTAGTAGCCCTACATTTCAAGGAGAACGCTTAGTGCACAAGTCTGTGTCCACACGATGTTATCTCCATTTAAGTAAACTTAAGTATCAAGTTTTACAGACCCACTGCTCTGTGAATAGTCCTCAATAATCCGTCTGTTCATAGGTTCCAATCCTCATTTAAAATTACCCAAATAGTGAGATCCCAAAGTGAATACGAAGAGAAGGTTGGGTAGCCCGTGTACGTGAGTGGGTTCCTTCCTTCCGTCCTGCAAAAGAAACAAACAGAAGTAAGAATTAAAAAATTATAAAACCCAAAGAAAAAATATTTAAAATACTGTGGCACGTGTGTGCCACCAAGCATCTAATGGAAAAAGTTTCTAATGCACAAATTATAAAGGAGGATAGGACGTATGTATTGGCATCAGCTGATAAATAACTAACATCCTAAGGGCCTTGTTACATTCGTACTAAGAGAAAATCAGGAAAAAGGACATAAAAGAAAATCATTCTGTTAAAATATGGAACACGGAAAAATATCTCATATGGCAATCATTCGGTCCTGAGATGAATGGCAAGCTCTTCATCCTGATTGAGCCCCCATGGAATTCTTGTTTGAAAATCTACAATGTATCGGGACTCTCTCTGTCTGAGTCGCAGTACTCTATCACCCCCTCTGTGTCCCAACCTAACCTGTTCCAATATGAAATATTTCATGAGGGAGGAATCAGAGAAATGATTTTCTTGAAAGTGTCGTGCCACAGGGTATTTGGGATCATTGTTGGTAATGGCCCTTTTATGTTCTAAAATTCTCTTTTTGGCCATCAATGTGGTGCTCCCTATATAATACAGTTTGCAAGGGCACTCAATGACATATACCACAAACGTGGTACTGCATGTAAGAAATTGTACGATTTCTTTTCTGTAGGTTTGTGTGTAAACTCTTTGCGAAAACTGCTAGTCAGACACGCCTTACAATGACCACACGGAAAAACCCTTTCAAATTGAGTGTCCCTACATCTTGCTGTCTCGTGATGTCACTATGTACCAACAGATCTCTCAAGCTCTTACCCCTTCTGTACGTTATGTTGGGTCTACCAGGGATTGTGTCACCTATGCTGTTGTCAGATTTGAGAATGTTCCAATTCTGTGTAAGAATTCGTCTGATACTGTCTGCATCTGAATTATATGTCATGATGACTCTGGTACTGTCATCTTCCCCTACACCCTCGTTGTCTATCTTCTCAATGAGTGTATGGGTTCTGTTGACACCTTCAGCTCTGGAGATGGCTCTTTTGAGTACCCACATTGGATATCCCCTCGCCTTAAATCTCTCTATCATGTTGGCACTCTCGAGTCTGTAGGCTTCCTCACTATTGCAGTTTCTTTTTGCCCTCAGCAGCTCGCCATAAGGAATACTCCATTTGAGAGATTCCGGGTGGCTGCTGAGGGCGTGCAAGATACTGTTCCCTGCAGTGCTCTTACGAAACAGAGTGGTGTGGATCTTGTTGTATTTGATCTCTAGGTGCACATCGAGGTATTCTGCTCTGGTACTACTAATATTACCAGTGAGTTGTATGTTACGGTTGTTGTTATTAAGTCCCTCAATAAACTTCACTGCCTCGTCTGTTGACCCCTTCCAAATGATGAACAAGTCATCAATGTACCTCAGCCACACATGTACCTTATCTAGATTCTGTCTCTGGTCTACATCTGCAAAGAGCTCCTCCTCCCAGATGCCCATAAAAAGATTGGCAAAACTGGGAGCGAAGCAAGAACCCATCGCAGTTCCGGTCGGTTGTTTGTAGAGACCCCCATCAAACCAAAAAATGTTGTTGGTCAGGCAATATTCTGTCATTTCAAGAATCATGCGGTTATGTTCTAAGTACTTGATCTTTCTTCTCTTCAAAAAGTGTGAACAGGCAGCCAATCCTTGTTGGTGATCTATAATGGTGTAAAGCGAGTGGACGTCTAAGGTAATCAGAAGGAAGTCACTTTCCCACTCGATACTCTCTATTCTGCCCAGAAAGTCCTTGGTATCCCTGATGTAACTGGGAAGTGTGATGACATATTCTCTGAGAAAGTGATCAACATATTTCGATATGTGCTCGGCTACACTCCCTCTGGAGGAAACAATGGGACGGCCAGGAGGATTAACCGGGTCTTTATGCACCTTGGGCAGGAGGTATAATACGGGCAATTTGGGATAGTCCCTTTTAAGATAACAAAACTACTCCCATTCCAGGATTCCCTTGTCTTTCCACGTGGTCAATCTTTCCCAAATGGTAATGATACTGGTGTTGTATGTCTCCCTAGAGACGGGTATGTAGTATTTGTTGTCATTCAGCTGCCTGTGTGCCTCCTTGATGTAATGTTCTCTGTCCAAAATAACAATGTTACCCCCTTTGTCAGCTGGGCGAATAACAATTTCGTCGTCATTGGCAAGTGACTTGAGGACCTCTCGCTGTTTAAAAGTGAGATTGTTGCTGTGTTTCTTCCTGTTGCAAGACTTACCCTTAAAGTCAATAAGTGCCTTCGTGACACTCTCATGGAAAGTGTCAATATTGTCATGTGGGAGAGACGGTAAAAAGGTCGACTTGCGTTTAAAGTCAGTAGATGCAGCCGCATCACCTATAATTCCCAGCTCATCTAGGATCTGATGTTCGCTCTATCCTAGTGTCATTGGTGTCTGTCGCTTGTTGTAATTCTAACATAGTGGCTAGGGTGTCTATATCATCTATGTTCAGATCAGTGATATGATCACCCTCCCCACCTCCTGTGTGATCCCTAGGTCTCTGTCTACGCAATTGATGCCACTTTTTGAGTTTTAACTTTCTCACATATTTAAAAAGATCAATTCTAGTATCAGCATAATTAAAAGAGGATGAAGGACAAAAGGAAAGTCCTAGACAGAGTGTACGTTTTTCAACTTCATTGAGCTGTCTTTTAGAAAGATTAATGATAGTTCTATTAACCATTGTGGGGTCCATTAGTATGTTCTTTTGGAGCGTGTGTTGGTAAGCACGAGGACGACATTAAAGCCCGAAAACAAAGAAAACTCACTAGAGACTATGGGGACTATGAGAGTGGGAGAATACTCACTTTCAGTAGGAAATTTGATCATTTGTATAAGAACCAAGTCCCACTGAGATTAGAGCGACAACGAGTATAGAGGGCGCAGCTGCAGCGGAGTCAACGGCGAGTGAGAGTGAATCGGATATTTCCAAAGGAGACACCTCGGGAGAAGAGCGCAGTACACGCCCCGTGACTTTTTTAGACGAGTATCGGACACTTCGAACTCGACGAAAAACAATGCGAGACATCCCAGCCCCAAAGACAAGGGGACAGAGAGGTCGGGGTCGAGGCAGAGGACGAGGAGACGGAGGAACAGAAGGAAACGAACTCGGCAACAATGGGAAAAGAGGCAGAGGAAGGGGCCGCATGGGAGATATCAACACACGCTCCAAAAGAACATACTAATGGACCCCACAATGGTTAATAGAACTATCATTAATCTTTCTAAAAGACAGCTCAATGAAGTTGAAAAACGTACACTCTGTCTAGGACTTTCCTTTTGTCCTTCATCCTCTTTTAATTATGCTGATACTAGAATTGATCTTTTTAAATATGTGAGAAAGTTAAAACTCAAAAAGTGGCATCAATTGCGTAGACAGAGACCTAGGGATCACACAGGAGGTGGGGAGGGTGATCATATCACTGATCTGAACATAGATGATATAGACACCCTAGCCACTATGTTAGAACTACAACAAGCGACAGACACCAATGACACTAGGATAGACGAACATCAGATCCTAGATGAGCTGGGAATTATAGGTGATGCGGCTGCATCTACTGACTTTAAACGCAAGTCGACCTTTTTACCGTCTCTCCCACATGACAATATTGACACTTTCCATGAGAGTGTCACGAAGGCACTTATTGACTTTAAGGGTAAGTCTTGCAACAGGAAGAAACACAGCAACAATCTCACTTTTAAACAGCGATAGGTCCTCAAGTCACTTGCCAATGACGACGAAATTGTTATTCGCCCAGCTGACAAAGGGGGTAACATTGTTATTTTGGACAGAGAACATTACATCAAGGAGGCACACAGGCAGCTGAATGACAACAAATACTACATACCCGTCTCTAGGGAGACATACAACACCAGTATCATTACCATTTGGGAAAGATTGACCACGTGGAAAGACAAGGGAATCCTGGAATGGGAGTAGTTTTGTTATCTTAAAAGGACTATCCCAAATTGCCCGTATTATACCTCCTGCCCAAGGTGCATAAAGACCCGGTTAATCCTCCTGGCCGTCCCATTGTTTCCTCCAGAGGGAGTGTAGCTGAGCACATATCGAAATATGTTGATCACTTTCTCAGAGAATATGTCATCACACTTCCCAGTTACATCAGGGATACCAAGGACTTTCTGGGCAGAATAGAGAGTATCGAGTGGGAAAGTGACTTCCTTCTGATTACCTTAGACGTCCATTTGCTTTACACCATTATAGATCACCAACAAGGATTGGCTGCCTGTTCACACTTTTTGAAGAGAAGAAAGATCAAGTACTTAGAACATAACCGCATGATTCTTGAAATGACAGAATATTGCCTGACCAACAACATTTTTGGGTTTGATGGGGGTCTCTACAAACAAACGACCGGAACTGCAATGGGTTCTTGCTTCGCTCCCAGTTTTGCCAATCTTTTTATGGGCATCTGGGAGGAGGAGCTCTTTGCAGATGTAGACCAGAGACAGAATCTAGATAAGGTACATGTGTGGCTGAGGTACATTGATGACTTGTTCATCATTTGGAAGGGGTCAACAGACGAGGCAGTAAAGTTTATTGAGGGACTTAATAACAACAACCGTAACATACAACTCACTGGTAATATTAGTAGTACCAGAGCAGAATACCTCGATGTGCACCTAGAGATCAAATACAACAAGATCCACACCACTCTGTTTCGTAAGAGCACTGCAGGGAACAGTATTTGCACGCTCAGCAGCCACCCGGAATCTCTCAAATGGAGTATTCCTTATGGCGAGCTGCTGAGGGCAAAAAGAAACTGCAATAGTGAGGAAGCCTACAGACTCGAGAGTGCCAACATGATAGAGAGATTTAAGGCGAGGGGATATCCAATGTGGGTACTCAAAAGAGCCATCTCCAGAGCTGAAGGTGTCAACAGAACCCAGACACTCATTAAGAAGATAGACAACGAGGGTGTAGGGGAAGATGACAGTACCAGAGTCATCATGACATATAATTCAGATGCAGACAGTATCAGACGAATTCTTACACAGAATTGGAACATTCTCAAATCTGACAACAGCATAGGTGACACAATCCCTGGTAGACCCAACATAACGTACAGAAGGGGTAAGAGCTTGAGAGATATGTTGGTACATAGTGACATCACGAGACAGCAAGATGTAGGGACACTCAACTTGAAAGGGTTTTTTCCGTGTGGTCATTGTAAGGCGTGTCTGACTAGCAGTTTTCGCAAAGAGTTTACACACAAAACCTACAGAAAAGAAATCGTACAATTTCTTACATGCAGTACCACGTTTGTGGTATATGTCATTGAGTGCCCTTGCAAACTGTATTATATAGGGAGCACCACATTGATGGCCAAAAAGAGAATTTTAGAACATAAAAGGGCCATTACCAACAATGATCCCAAATACCCTGTGGCACGACACTTTCAAGAAAATCATTTCTCTGATTCCTCCCTCATGAAATATTTCATATTGGAACAGGTTAGGTTGGGACACAGAGGGGGTGATAGAGTACTGCGACTCAGACAGAGAGAGTCCCGATACATTGTAGATTTTCAAACAAGAATTCCATGGGGACTCAATCAGGATGAAGAGCTTGCCATTCATCTCAGGACCGAATGATTGCCATATGACATATTTTTCCGTGTTCCATATTTTAACAGAATGATTTTCTTTTATGTCCTTTTTCCTGATTTTCTCTTAGTACGAATGTAACAAGGCCCTTAGGATGTTAGTTATTTATCAGCTGATGCCAATACATACGTCCTATCCTCCTTTATAATTTGTGCATTAGAAACTTTTTCCATTAGATGCTTGGTGGCACACACGTGCCACAGTATTTTAAATATTTTTTCTTTGGGTTTTATAATTTTTTAATTCTTACTTCTGTTTGTTTCTTTTGCAGGAGGGAAGGAAGGAACCCACTCACGTACACGGGCTACCCAACCTTCTCTTCGTATTCACTTTGGGATCTCACTATTTGGGTAATTTTAACTGAGGATTGGAACCTATGAACAGACGGATTATTGAGGACTATTCACAGAGCAGTGGGTCTGTAAAACTTGATACTTAAGTTTACTTAAATGGAGATAACATCGTGTGGACACAGACTTGTGCACTAAGCGTTCTCCTTGAAATGTAGGGCTACTAGTACACTGTTGACAATGCATTTTAACATGCTATCTTAGAACATGATGTGTATATAGGTTTTGAGCACTATGCTTTCACTTGTGATACTAGGACTTGCAATATTAACGTGTGTATGACGTAATTACTCGCGGCCACGGTTAGGATACCCTGAGAAAAAGCATCATGGACAATTTGTGCTTTACATTTCCAGTTCTTATGCTTATGCCTTATGTCTCATGCCCACAATTAGTCATGGTTTATACTGGTTACAGACTTCTGACAATATTATTGAGACTGGTCTCATTTATGGTGCACTCTAGGAGTAACATGTCTTATTTAGCACCATTATATGGTCTTATTGACTATACATTGTACATTGTACCTAGTTACTAGTATGTGAAAATTTTGTGTACTACCATTCCAAGATGGCCGCCAATGTAGGCTATCTGTATTGTCCTTTTTCTGTTATGCCTATTCCCAACCCGATGTTATTTTTACCCTTCTTTGATGGTGCACTTAGTACACGTGAGCAAGGCTGCGGACGCAGTCGAAACGCGTAGTGGAATAAACTTGGTTTTGCATCAACATTGGATGTTTTGTCTTATCCCTGAGAGCGCACTTATTTGGATTATCGTGTGATATATATATATATATATATATATATATATATATATATATATATATATATATATATATATATTACCTACTGGCGGTCGCCAGTAGGTAGTTATAGTTAGGACCTTGTTTCCATAGGAAAAGCGTTTTTTGTTTTCCCAATAACTTTGGCACCGTTTGACGAATCTTCGCGAAAAATTTCAAAACTAGTGGGCGCCCGGTCAGCTCCTGTCTTGAACGTTTTGGGGTGATTCGTCAAGCGGGTGCCGAGAAAAAGGGGGTCCCAAAACACGTTTTCCCATGTTATATTCCATAGGAAACTTTAGACAAAGCTACAGCCCGAACTGCAGAACGGAATTACACCAAATTTGGCAAAAAGGTAGTTCTTGGTTCAGAAAGCGACCTTTTTTTTAAATGGTGTAAATCCGTTCAATAGTTCTTGAGAAATTAGAAAAAGAATAAGTTTCGATATCTGTGGCCGAGGAGGGTTCGCGAACCCTCCCGACCACGAGCTTCATTCTAGTTGGCTGCCAACACTCCAAACCAGGAAGTGTTGGCAGCCATCTTGTGACTCGGTAGAACCGAGTCACAAGAAAACAGAAAAAGAGGTTAAAAAACAATAAAAGGGGGTAGGGTAGAAACACCCTGACCCCCTAGGCCTGGTCAGGGGGTCCCACAAGGACCCCCAGGGCCAAAAAAAGCATATTTTTTAAATAATTTAGGCGGAAATCGCATTGAGGTCGCGAATCCCGCCGAAATTATAAAAAAAAAAAAACGCGGGCTCCCACGCTTTGTTTTCAAAAAGCCCCCGGGTGGGCCAGGTCCCGGGAAAACTGCCAATTAATTAGTGGGGGCACGCAGCCCCCCCACAGCCACGGGGACTGCCACCTCCCTGGGGCTGTGAAAAGAAATGCGTGGGGGGTCCCAATCCCCCCCACGCAGCCCCAGGGACCGCCACCTCCTGTGCTGTGAAAAAATGCGTGGGGGGTTCTTAATCCCCCATGCTGCCCTGGGGACTGCCACCTCCCCGGGGCTTTCAGAAACAACTGTGGGGGGCGCGTGGCCCCCCACAGCCTTGGGGACCGCCACCTCCCCGGGGCTGTGAAAAGAAATGCGTGGGGGTTCCCAATCCCCCCACGCTGCCCCAGGGACACCCACCTCCCCGGGGCTCTATTTTTTTTTTTTTTAAAACCTGTGTGGCGGGGCTCGAGCCCCCCCACATGCCCCGGGGACCACCACCTCCCTGGGGCACTAAATATGGAAAGGCGGGGGTCCGTTACGGAGCCCCGGGGACCACCACCTCCCTGGGACTTTGCACTGGTAGGGAGGGGGGCGCTCGGCCCCCCTCCTGGAGCCCTTGATGGCCCTGGGGACTGCCACCCCCCAGGGCCAACTCCTGCAGTGTCCCGGGGTGCCCACCCCCGGGACACTGCTGTTTGCTATGTCAGGGCGGGAGCCGTGCGGCTCCCGGCCTGTCATAGCAAACACTGGTTTGGATTTTGGAAGCGAGAGCAGGAAACCAAAATCCAAAGCAGATTGCTTTTCCACAAGGGGAGCTGCATGTTAGCAGCTCCCCTTGTGGAAAAGAAATGCCGGCTCCCGCAGGAGGCGGGGAGCCGACGGAACCATGGGGGCATTAGGGCTCCCCCCACAGTCCCCAACGGAGTGGCCAGGCCCCGGGGGATGGGGTCCCTGGGGCTAGAAGTGGCCCGGGAGGGAGGCCACGCGGCCCCCCTCCCAAAAAAAGGGAAAGGCCGGCCCCGGGGGATGGGGTCCCCGGGGCCATAAATGGCCTGAGAAGGGGGGCCACGCGGCCCCCCTCCAAATATTTTTAAAAAAATGTAAATACTGGCCATGCCCCGGGGGATGGGGTCCCCGGGGCCAAAAATGGCCTCGGGAGGGGGGCCATACAGCCCCCTTCCCGTATTTTTTTTAAAAAAATAAACAAAATAGGGGTCAGGCCCTTGGGGATGGGGTCCCCAGGGCCCAAAAAATAGGAAAAAAAGGGGGGGCCACACAGCCCCCATTCAAAAAAAAAAAAAACGGCATTGCGCCGGAGGCCCCGCCCCTTCAGTGCGTCACTCTGCAAACGCGGCCCGTGGCGCGTTGTAAGTTGGGGAATTAATTCCCCTTGAATACTGGGGGTCCCTATGGGCCAACTAGCCCACCAGGTACCTCCAGTATGCGCCACAGAGCTGCGTTGCAGAGAGGTGGTCCGAGGCCCACCCCTTTTTACACCTCTCTGCAACACAGCTCTGTGGCGCTTACTGGAGGTACCTGGTGGGCTAGTTGGACCCCAGGGACCCTCAGGATTCAAGGGGACTTAATCCCCCAACTTAAAATGCACCACGGGGCGCGTTTGCACAGTTGTGAACGGAGGGGGCGGGGCCTGATGTGACATGTGTGCAAACACATGCTGTGGCGTGTTTTAAGTTGGGGGATTAAGTCCCTTTGAGTCCTGAGGGTCCCTGGGGGCCAACTAGCCCACCAGGTACCTCCAGTAAGCGCAACAGAGTTGCGTTGCAGAGAAGTGTAAAAAGGGGCGTGGCCTCAGACCACCTCTCTGCAACGCAGCTCTGTGGCACTTACTGGAGGTACCTGGTGGGCTAGCTGGCCCCCAGGGACCCTCAGGATTCAAGGGAACTTAATCCCCCAACTTAAACCACAACACGGGGCGCGTTTGCACACTTGTCACATCAGGCCCCACCCCTCCCTTCACCACTGTGCAAACGGGCTCTTTGGCGCTGCTAGGTTGGGATTAAGTCCCTTGAATCCTGAGGGTCCCTGGGTCCCACTAGCCCACCAGGTACCTCCAGTAAGTACCACAGAGCTGCATTGCAGAGAGGTGAAAAAAGGGGCGTGGCCTTGGGCCACTTCTCTGCAAAGCAGCTTTGTGCCGCTTCCTGGAGGTACCTGGTGGGCTAGTTGGCCCCCGGGGACCCTCAGGATTCAAGGGGACTTAATCCCCCAACTTACAACGTGCTAGGGAGCACGTTTACACAGTGGTGCAGGGAGGGGGCGGGCCTGATATAAGAAGTTAGCAATCCTGCTGTGTGGGACTTACTGGTGGTAATAAAAGGGATAGTTGGCCCCCAAGGTTGACGTTGGAGGCTAACTACTCCTCCTGTTACCTACAGTAAATCCCACACAGTGGAATTGCTAAGAGGTGTTTCGGAGGCCACGCTCACCTTTCTCCACCACTCTGGAAATGCGACTGGTATGTTATAGTTAGAAATTAGCATTTAAAAAACCTTTGAAATTCACTGAAAAAACCATAGGTTTCAGGGACGTTATAGTTAGAAATTAGCATTTAAAAAACCATTGAAATTCACTGAAAAAACCATAGGTTTCAGGCACGTTATAGTTAGAAATTAGCATTTAAAAAACCTTGGAAATTCACTGAAAAAACTATAGGTTTCAGGGACGTTATAGTTAGTTGGACCTTTCACTTGTACAAAACCAGAGAAATTCCGCTGTTATAGTTAGGTCAGCTAACTATAACTCGTGCCCCCGCAATGCACTGCTGATGACGTCACATATTACATCATTCATGACATGGTCAGTGACATCACTGATGACATCACTGATGACATCTCAAATGACATCACTGATGACATCACTTATGACATCATCCAGTTACTGTGAGTTTCTTTAAAGTTTAAATATGTATTATATATATGCCAAGGTGTATTGAAGAATGAGTGGGTGTATAATAACCCTGGGTGTAGTTCGCGTAGTAGTGCTCACGTAGCTACGCGAAGTGCACTTCGCACTACGCACGCTACGCGTAGCTATGCGAACTGCATAGTGCGGTAGGGAAATGCTGTTCGCACTGATTGCACAGTGCCGGATGCTTGTCCGCACTGTGCAATCATTGCAAACGGCATCTTGCACAGTGCAAGCGGTCGTTTTCTGCCGCTGAGTAGATTTGTACTCGAGCGGCAGCTTTCAACGCTGACTGGTAGTTTCTCATCGCGAGCGGTCGCAAGCATACGCGACAACTCGCAATGAGAAACCTGACCTCCCCGTGTTGAGAATCTCGCCGGGAGGTTTATTTTCCTCGCTCGCGATCGGCAACTTGATGTTGCTGATCGCGAACGAGGAAAAAGTCTCACCGGGATGTTGATTTTGCTCGCTCGCGGTCACCAACTTGACGTTGAGGACCGCGAGCAAGCAAAAAATGCCCGCTATGCTATGCTACGCGTTTTTGCACTGTGCTACGTGCAATTTGCGTAGCGCGTAGTAGCGCAAACTCCGCAAACTCCACGAGCGTAGCGTAGTTTTCCGCCCAGGCCTAGTGTATAAGTGTCTGGATGGAGGATTTAGTAGGTACGTGACTGACTGTTTAAGTGAGTGATTACGTGTCTTACTGAATGCATGGGTTAGTGACTAAACTGTGTGAATGTCTGTATCAGTCTGTCTGTTGTTGTATAAGCTGCTGCATGGGTTGGTCAGTAGCCACATGAGTGTCTATATGGGTTATTGATTGGTTGCCTGAGTATTTGTATGGGAGACTGAGTGTGTGTGTGGGTGGGTGGGAGGTGTGTGACTCTGTGCATAGATGTGTGAGTGGTTGATTCACTGGGTGTATGGGTTCATGAGTGCATGTGGAAAAAGCTGTATGGGTGGGTGAGTGTGTGTATGGGTGTGTTGGTGAGTGAATGGATGTCTCAGTGGTACATTTCCAAGTTTCTACATATGTAAAAGGCAGTGTATGTGAGAGTTTGAGTATATAAATGACTATACGTGAGAGTCAGTGATTGTGGGAGTGGCTGTATGGATGAGTGTGTACTTGTATCAGTGATTATATAAGAGAGTAAGTATGCGTTAGTATCTGTATGAATAAGTGAGGTGGTGTGTGTATAACTGTATAGGTGAGTAAATGGGAGTGTTATTGATTCTTTGCATGACTGACTAGGTGTGTGAGTAACTCCATGGATGAGTGGCGGTGTGTGAGTGTCTGTATAGGTGTATGAGTGCATATGATAGTGTTGTATTGATGAGTGACTGCATGTATCAGTGATTGTATGGGTGAATGAGTGGATGTGTGGGTAGACCTAGGAATCAGTGAGTGCGTATGTAGTAACTGGTATTGGTGTGTTGATGGTTTCAAAAATGGTAGTCTGTATTTTACAGTGGGTGAATCAAAGGTTATATTAGAGTGTGAGGAGGTGCATCAGATTTTCACGTGGATGATGTCATCAGTGATGTCATCAGCGATGTCATTTAAGATGTCATCAGTGATGTCATCAGTGATGTCACTGACCATGTCATGAATGATGTAATATGTGACATCATCAGCAGTGCATTGCGGGGGCACGAGTTCTAGTTAGCTGAACTAACTATAACGGCGGAATTTCTCTGGTTTTGTACGAGTGAAAGGTCCAACTAACTATAACGTCCCTGAAACCTATGGTTTTTTTCAGTGAATTTCTAAGGTTTTTAAATGCTAATTACTAACTATAACGTCCCTGAAACCTATGGTTTTTTCAGTGAATTTCAATGGTTTTTTAAATGCTAATTTCTAACTATAATGTCCCTGAAACCTATGGTTTTTTCAGTGATATATATATATATATATATATATATATATATATATATATATATATATATATATATATATTCACTGAAAAAACAATATATATATATATATAAATATATATATTCACTGAAAAAACAAAGGTTACAGGGATAATATAGTTAGGAAATACATTTTTTAAAGATATTCACTAAATTATGGTTAGGTTCAGGTTTTCCATGCACAAAACCATAGAAATTTAGCAGTTAGAGTTATACTTATCCCAAGAAACTTTAACTAACGCCCCAAGGTAACTATAACACGCACCCCAACGATGCACATTTTTCTCATCAATCATTTTACTGCAAAAGTTGCAGTGATATTAATTATTTCATAGGAGATGTCATTAGTGATGTAACATGTGAGGTAATTAGCAGTGCATGGTGAGGGCCCTAGGGACAGTTACCTTCTGACACAAGTTATAATATCTTGAGATAAGTATAACTATAATTGCTGAATTTCTATGGCTTTGTGCGTGTTAAATCTGAACATAACTATAATGTCCCAGTAACCTTTGTTTTGTTTGTAAATTTCTAAGTTTTTATAAATTCTATTTCCTAACTATAATGTCCTTGTAACCTTTATTTGTTTCTGTGTATATTTTTTTTAATTGTTATGTAATATTTACTTACTTTACATAAATCCAAACCAAAAAATACATCGAAAAACCAATTATCCACGCCAAGCACTACATAAGCTACCTTCCATGCCAAACACCACAAAACCAAGCACCCACCTTGAACCCAACCACCCACAAGGAACAAGAACCTGAACACCCAAACCGTATGATATAAAACTGATCAACCACACAGTGTAATCATAAGTAGTGAGATCATCAATGGTCGCCACTCCGTCCCTTTATGTGTACAAATGCAAATAACCGAACCCCATACACTGGAAATGAACAGAGTCCTCATTTAATCTGCAGGAGAATACATCAACTTTGCTAAACGTACACTGCAGAGTGAACTAGGCTATGACCAAGGAAATGATCCTCTAACAAGAAGTAACCACAATCTTAACTCCGGACCATCCACTATATATTTTTGGAGTCTAGGAATACTGAATACATCCAAGGTCCGGTCCTAATAAACAATAGGTGTTAGGACTGCATAGCAATTAAATCTAAATGTTTACTGAAAATAATTTTTGAGGCACTCAAAATTAGAAACACACTAAAGCACTGGTTGTACACAGGCTCAGTAGAGTAGGTGCGTGGCAGTGCCCAAAGTACTGTAATGGTAGCTCGTTTTAGGACACAGGTGAGGAATGGTATTTTCAGAAAGAGTTGTGGAGTTTTATCGTTAGAAAGAAAACAGCATTCATACTTCATAAAGTACTTTTGGTGTACATGAGTCAACTGTCAGAGATGTTAGAAAACAGTATGCATCGATGAATTGGTCAATGTATTGGTTATTGCTTACATCTCGTACTTCCGAATAGAACCAAAAAGCAAAGTGAGAGGTGCTCGATAACTGACTGCTTTCACCAACCAATATCAGACAAATACTATTGTTTAACAATCTGTCACATCACTGTCAATGACAGGCGGTGGCACATGAAAGGTGTTTCCGAATCTTAGTAAAGCAAAGTCTACAGAATGCAGAACAAACTGCAAATTTAAAGGTCCAAAACTGTGAGTGGGGGAGGGGGGATAGAATTATCCAGGGGACTGCAAGGTGTTGATGTACTGGGTGCCTCTAAATATCGATGGGCACAGAGTGGAATCTCCGAGTCAGCTCCCACATGCCATCACTGCTGGACAAAGACTGTCAGAGGTCAAGAGTGGCTAGATATCTGCTGGCATCAATAGCTGCAAATCAACAGGTATCAATGCAGCTCACCTCAACCACACAGTTCGTATACAGGTAGGTAAGTAAGCACAGGTGTACAGAGTGGCCTAAGATATTGGTGTAGACTGTTGGTATGCACCAGCGCTGCATATTTTTTGGACATGCAGACCGAATAACTATTTATTGAGAAGTACCGTTATGTCGTCACTATATTTTTGTCGTTGAAGGTGCTCATGGCCTGTGGACCTCATCCCTCTCCCTAATACAGACAGCATAAGAGGGTAATGGGCAGAGTACACTTACCACCCTCTGTTGAATCCATGTTCTCTTGTACAGAGTTTTGAGCTTGATAAATAACCATAACCATACATTTAGTCAGTAGATAGGCAAACGGGATCCATATTCCAGCCAATGCCATTATTACAGGTGAGTGGCACTGGGTTATTCACCAACACTGGTGAGCACCATTAAATCAATCAGCATGCGAGTATTCAAAGCCATCCTGCATCTGAGAATAGGAAGATGTGGTCCAACAGGAAGACAAATTGAAATCGAACACTTTTGTTTAATGAAAAGAGATGTACAAGTTCTGCTAGCACCTGACAGAAGGATATGGTAGTTTGGGGAGAAGCATTACTAAACAATGCTACCGACATATTCTCACCTGTTGCCTCCAGTCAGAAGGATGGAGACAGAGTATTGGCAGACATCGCTTATTCCGAATCAGAGTGTATTAATATGCTCTCCCCGTTACATCACTGTTAACACCAGATAAAAGCGGTTGAATAACAGAATACTGATCATTAGTAATCTTTGGGTATTGATGTTCATTCGTCTGTCTCCCATCGCATTTTTAATAGAATGGGTGGATTTGGTTATTGGTTTGGCATTGATCATTAACAATCGCAGGATGTTGAAATACAGCCCTAGTGTCGCTTGAACAGGAAAGGAGAGTGGGGTTATAAACTGAATAGGCAGGCGACTAGGTATTACAAAATAAGACATATTGCTTCCCACAATCATGTCCCGCCGCTCTCTTGATGAGATTGGATGGGCTAAGAAACTGGATACGTTCACAAACCAATGAATATCAAAGATCTGGAAATGTTTTACTTAATTGGGTGGATAGGAGTATAGATGGGATATTGCCCAGTATAGGTGATGAATGGGTATTGTGCCTCCTCACATTAACAATCTGTTCAGGCAAGCAGGAATCTGCGCTTGTGTCTTTTTTTCAATTTTGCTGCAAATTCACAGATCCTCCGCAAAATCACGGCAAAAATTCAAATAAAACAATTTTTACCGCCGGCTGGGTCCCTGTGGTACCACACCATCAGGCCTGGGTGGTCAGTGTATTCCTACCCTGCCCCCTATTGTTGTTTTTGGTGATTTGTTTGGCACTCAGGCTCATTTCTGAGTCCCAACTCCCAAGATAGCTGCAAGCACTTCCTGGTTGAAGTGTTGGCTGCCAATTAGATCTCAGGATGAGATCTGTTGGATCTTCTGTGGATTTTTGTCCCTAAATATCTATAAACATGTTTTATTAACTCCAAAACTACTGAACAGATTTACACTAAATTACAGAAAGCACTCTTTCTGGACCAAGAGCTAGCTTTCTGCCAACTTTGGTGTAATGGCGTCCAGCGGTTCAAGCTAGAGTCGTGTTCAAAATCCCTATTGGAAATTGCATGGAGAAAACCTTGATAATTCTCAAGCACTTATTGTCCTGGATAGGGGGCACACCTGTACTCTCACCTTTGATATCAGTGGGTTGAGCATGCAATTGCAAGGATCAGGGATGGAGGAACAAAAAGAGGAGATCTTGGTGAATCGGTGGGTCGAAGCACCATACATCATAGTGTAATGGCTACAGTGGAAAGTAGGCAAGATGAAGCAGTCTCATCCCTGTGATACTAAAATGGAATTGATAGTCTAAAGAAAACATCATTCCAACAGGAGAAATTTATTCTGAATACAAGTGTATAACTCAATTTTTTTGTTTATACATATTTATTTAAAAATATATAAAATATAAATTGACATATTTTAATTTTCATTGTTTTTGTTTAATGTGCATTTTATTTTTAGGATAAAGGAGAATATTGGAAAAAATGATTTCATGGTTTGTTACACTACTCATATCCTGTGTATATGTTTCTGAGCACATTGTCTGATGCACCTGTAATTCACAGAACATAGTGATAGATAAAGTACAAAGAGTGCAATATGGATTTGAGCTGTGGGCGATTTCTGTAAATCGCCAGCAGGTCATGGAAAACAGTGAGCCACGTGAACTCATTGCCCTCAAACATTGTTAACCTCGGCAGGTGGCAATATTCACAGTACAACAGGTTTAGATTAGATGGCTTCATATTTAAAACACTTTGGTATTCGTTACATATTGAAATGCTTGCTTTCAAACAATCTATAGTCAACATAATTCTCATTGCTCCTTTTGCAACTTAGCTCATGTAATACAATATTACATACACAATTCATACATTTAAGCAAACATTGACAAAGCAAGTAGGTCTGGATTTTTAGTTATATAGCGAGACTTGCATTCAGATGCAAGGGATATGGAGTGATGCATGTAAATATTGTTACAACAGAACCTCATAATGATTCACATCTTTTTAAATATTATATATATAATGTAACACACTACAAAAATATCAGACAAATCTATACATCAATGTCAGCCAGTCAAATAATCTTTATTCATGCAGAAGCAATAAAATAAGCAAACAATACAAACGTTTATCAAAATTACATAACAGAATCTGTTATATTCAGTCAGAACTCATTACCAAAGATTCTATTATAAAAATTCATTATGGCAGAGTCTGTATTCTGAATGAACGTTGAATGAATTTAACAAATGAAAAACAAATAAAATCAGTATAAAGTTGCTGTAATAAATGATATACTGGATTATTATTTCAAAGTTTATAAAACTGAAATAATGGTAACAAAAACTGTTCCCTAGGTGCTGAAGAACAACGACAAAACATAATAAAGTGCATTGTTGATTGCAATGATGGGTTATCACATATACAGCAGGGCAGGTTCTTCCACAGTCTTCTCTCCGGAAAAGTTATTAATAAATGTAGAACATTGTGTTAAAAGAAACCTATGATGTACATCAGAAATATATAAAAGATATGCTCACTACCATGAGTTGTAGAACTTGCCATGTATGCAATAACCTTAGGTTTTGAAATCTCAAAGATTCTACGGTTCTGGCATTTTCCATAAAACAGATCTTTAATATCTGTTCGATGCAAAACGTAGCAGTATTTAGGAAGGTACAAATTGCCTATCCAATTAAGCCCTATCTTTGCATACTTAATCCAGGGTATGATGCCCATTTGCCAAGAACAGACAATATAATACACCGATTAAAAGCAGTCTCTTCTTCAGCCCATATCAATGGTCACAGCATCAATGGGCGGAGTTGAATTAAAATCCTCTAGGTTACTAAAGCCCAATTCGACATGGCAAGTAAAAGAGGTTTGTTAGACCTGGCACCATTGGCGTGGGTTTACCCTGTATTTTTGCCTTTGCCTCCTGTGTTTTATCTGTGTGTTGGACTTCGTTTTTGCTGGTCTAGATGCTTTGGGCACTTTGCCATTACTGTTCAGTGCCAAAGTGCAGGTGCTCCCTTTGTAAATTATTGTATTCATGGATCGGTGTTTCCATAATTGGCTGATTTGATTTACTAGTCAGTCCCTAGTACAGTGCACTGTGTGTGCCCAGGGCCTGTAAATCAAATGCTGCTAGTGGGCCTGCAGCACTGATTGTGCCACCCACATAAGCAGCCTGTAAATGTAACTCAGGCCAGCCATTGCAGAGCCTGTGTGCAGTCTAGTACTGCTATGTCGACTTGGCAAGTGCACCCACTTGCCAGGCCTTAACCTTCCCTTTTCTTACATGTTAGTCACCCATAAGGTAGGCCCATGATACCCCTATGGGCAGGGTACAGTGTATGTGAAAGGTTGGACATGCCCTGGTGTGTGTGGCATGTCCTAATAGTGAAATACTGCCAATTTCGTTTTTCACTATTGCAAGGCTACCTGTTCCCATAGGATAGATGGGGAGTTTGCTTGTAACATCTTATAAACAAGGTAGGAAAATAAAGTTTAGTATGCCTGAACTCAGAATGTTAAAATGCATATTTTAGGGAAGGTGATTTTTACATTCTGTGTTTGAAAATACCACTGTTATAAAGTAGCCATCCAGTGTGCCTCTGCTAGGATGTGTATTGACTGTCTGGCTTTGGAGTGACGGGCTGGGGATGAGCAGTGGCTCCAGAGAGTCTGGACAAGTCAGGGCTGGACTGAATAGACCTGGGCTGCATTTAGAGTAGGGGGAGGAGATTTCCTTTCACCTGAATGGGCCTGGTCTGCTTGACACAATGCTTTCTCCACCTCCTGCCAGGAAGCTGCACTAGAGAGGACAGAACTGGTTTTGACTGAGCACAGGGCTTCTATGCCACTGGTGAACAAAGGATTTTGTTGTATAAGTATTGGGGCCCAGACCCTAGAATTTTAGATCACTTTTGGACTTCAAGAGGAACCTCTGCCAAGGAGAAGAGCTGGAGAAACTGGAGGAGGAGTACTGCCCCTTTATTGTGTGCTGTCTGGGGTTGGCCTGCAGTGGCTGTGTCTGCCAAGGAGAGGAACTGTGTGTGCATCCTGTTTGGAAAAGTATCTCCAAGGGCTTGAATTGGAGCTTGCCCCCTGTTCAAAAGGTCTCAGGAACAGCAAAGACCTCACCAAGCTTCTGGGCACCGTCTCTGGAACCTCTGGTTTCAGTCGCCGCAGTAGAAAAGGGTAACCAACTTTGTCACCGAGTCTGTCGCAGGATTCCGTGTCCTGAAGGCACCTAGAGAGCACTGCCTCATTTCGCAACACAACCCTGGTCTCACTGACTCCAACAGGCCGCTGCTTGCACCGCGTCCTATGAGCACCGCACTCCGTACCGCTTCTCTACACGCTGCACTGACATCATCGACTCCGACGCTGCCCGACTTGAACATCAACCGGCTCCGTCGCCACATCGTGACCTGCCAGCACCGCATTGAGTGCCGCCTCACCCTGCAACGCAAGCCGTGGTCTCCCCGACTCTGTCAACGAGCCGCTGCCGGCACTAAGCCATGAGGACACCGCACACTGCAACGCTTCTTTCTCACCTCACAACCGTGACGGTTGCCCCAACCGACTTGCATTGCCGTGTTGGCCGCAACAAGAAAGGTACTGTCTCCGAGTCTGCCGACGCTTTAGCTAACCCGTATCAACGTGGTTGGCTGCAATTGCTAGACTCTGTCGTATCGAGGTAGCCCTGGACAGAGCTATCGAGTCGGAGGAACTGTATGTTTACGTTTTTACTGCAATTTAAAGGTTATTTTGCACAATAACTATTTTTAAGAGTATTCTATGTTGGATTTTTGTTGTTTTTGGTCTTGTTGGTTTAGATAAAGTTTGCTTATTTTTCTAAACTGGTGTGGTGTCTATTTATAGTGTTTTCACTGTGTTACTGTATGCATGCACAAATGAATGAAATAAATGAAACGGTACTTCTATAGCGCATGGCTACCCGGGAGCATACCTGCGCTGAAGCAGATAACTGAGGCATACGCAAGCACCTAAGGGAAGAGCCAGGTTTTTAACTGCTTCCAGAAGGCCAGATGATTAGGCTCCCTTCGCAAGTACAATGGTAGAGAGTTCCAGAGTCTGGCGGCATTATACGAAAAAAGTCGGCCGACACTTTTGGCCTTCTTAATCCTAAGGACCACTACTAGGTGAAGCTCGTCTGAGCGGAGCTGTCTGTTCGCCCTGTAGGGGCGAATCATGGCATTGTTAATCGGTGGGTCGCTCCCTTCCAGAGACTTATGGGTGATACAGAGGGCCTTAAAGTTGACTCTCTCCTGCACTGGGAGCCAGTGGAGAGAGTGCAGCGCGGGCCTTGCAGAGCATCGATTTGAAATCCCCATGATCATTCTTGCCGCGTAATTTTGAACAATCTGCAGTTTTGCGATTACCGAGATCGGTGCGTCTAAATTTAGGGTATTGCCATAGTCTATTCTAGATAGGATGAGTGCCTGGATCATCAACTTTCTAGCTTGGAAGGGAAGAAGGGGAAGCATTTGTGGAGCATTCTGAGGAGGCGATAGCAAGAAGCAACAGCCTTCCTGGCGTGGGTTTTAAAGCTGAGGTCCTGATCCAGCCAGATGCCCAGACTCTTTAGCTCAGTCTTAGGGACCGTGGGCGGGCCCATACAAGCTGGCCACATTGTGCTTGCTTTGAAACATAAAGGGTTTACACACTGCCTCTGACATAAGCATATCTGCTTGTGCCAAGCTACCAAGGGGGTGAGCAGCTGTTATTTTAGAAGTGTATCCCCCTTACCCTGACTAGGAAGAAGGGTCTCTACTTAGACAAAGGTGCAAACCTCTGCCAACTAGAGACCCCCATTTCTAAAAAGGGTATACTATGGGCAACAAGTAATCCTTCCCTGCGGGGTTGTCTAAAGTGATATGTGCGACAACATGAGTAGTTGCGTCAGGCTCACATCACAGAACTCTACACCCAGATAATTGAACTGGAAAATGCGATGGATGGGTCTGGATCAGAGGTAACCGGACGCTCATTCGAGATGGTACAGGCCAAGCTCTGCCAGATTTCCTTGGAGGAGGCTCAGCAATGTTGGAGGGAGTCCTCTCAAAGGGTATAAGCCTTGGGTGACAGACAAATTGGGCAAACTGCTATACTGGTTGGCAACCTGGGAGGTTTTCTAGTAGGGTGGTCAAGGCTATTAGAAATGGTTCTGGCACCCTATGTGAGGAACTACCCACCATTGCCCAAGCATTCGAGACCTACTATCAGGATTTATATGCAGCACGCTGACCTCCTCCAGAGGAGTGTTACCGTCCCCTTTTTGGGGATAGTCCCATTCCGGCTATTCCCCCCTTCTTAGAGAGTGAACTGGATCTGCTGCTCTCGGTCGAAGAGATAGAGCAGGCAATAACTGATCCCCAATAGGGGAGGACCCCTGGCCCAGATGGGTTCCCTATCAATTTTTCCAAATGATACAATATCTATTGTCACCACACTTGTTGTAGATGCTTTGAAATGCGGTTCCTTTACCCCAGATCTCAACATTGCCACCATTGTAGTCCTGCCCAAGGCCTGCCAACCGGCAGAGCGTTGTTCATCATACCATAGGAAAAGCATTTTTTGATGTGCTCATAACTTTGGCGTCGTTTGACGAATCTTTACAAAATTTTCCAAAAAGTTCCTCTTTTCAGGTCAGCTTCTATCCTAAAATTTTAGGGGGGATTCGTCAAGGGGGGGGCTAAGAAAAAAGGGGGGTCCCAAAACGTGTTTTCTCCATGCAATTTCCATAGGAAACTTTAGACAAGGCTACAGGTCAAACTGCTGAACAGAATTAAACCAAATTGGGCAGAGAGATAGCTCTTGGTCCAGAAAGCACACTTTTTTTAAATGGTGTAAATCCATTCAGTAGTTTTTGAGATATTTAAAGATTTACAGATATATATATTTGAGAATTGTGAGATCTGATTGGCTGAGCCCTCCTGAGCACGAGCTTGCCTCTGATTGGCTGCAACACTTCAAACCAGGAAGTGTTGGCGGCCATCTTGTGCCTAGGACCAAGTGAGAGGGAAACGTTTTCCTGTTTCAACCCACATAAGCACCGTCTATATATTTATGGAGATAACGCATTATTATGTCTTGCTATATAATGCATTTCACTTTTTTGGAGGGTTGTTGGCGTTTGGAAGCACCGAAGCGCCGACGAGCGGCTTACTGGTAACAGCGCACACATTAATAAACGCCTGCATGAATATAATCGTTATGAGAGTTTTGTGAGAGGGAAACGTTTTCCTGTTTTAACCCACATAAGCACCATCTATATATTTATGGAGATAACGCATTATTATGTCTTTCTATATAATGCGTTTCACTTTTTGGGAGGGTTGTTGGCGTTTGGAAGCACTGAAGCGCCGACAAGCGGCATACTGGTAACAGCGCACACATTAATAAATGCCTGCATAAATATATAATCGTTATGAGAGTTTTGTGAGAGGGAAACGTTTTCCTGTTTTAACCCACATAAGCACCATCTATATATTTATGGAGATAACGCATTATTATGTCTTTCTCTATAATGCGTTTCACTTTTTGGGAGGGTTGTTGGCGTTTGGAAGCACCGAAGCACCGACGATCGGCATACTGGTAACAGCGCACGCATTAATAAATACCTGCATCAATATAATCCTTATGAGAGTTTCCTGGCCAGATAATGTGATAGGTGCCTATCGATATGCGTGGGAACAGTTTATGCTAATTTTATTCACCAATCTCTTGTGAAATTAACGATGTGCCATGCACTGTGGTAACAGATGCGCACATTTATTCTACTTCGCACGCACTTCGCCCTCCCAGCTCTGAGTAATGCGGAAAAATGCCTGCACTTGTGTGGTCTGAGTACAGATTCATTTTTGTAATCCTCCGCAATGCGCCTTTCGTCTAAAATTAACCTTGAACTAGTCTCTGGAAGTGACGCCAGCAGAATTCTATAGCGCTAAACATTATCTATATTTTTGTGAGACAATGTTCAGGTTAGTAAGAGGTGTGATTTGTGTAGGTTTATTTTCTTTTTGTGCCATAGGTGGGGAAGGTTGTTTAACTCAATGAGGCATTTGGATGCTGGTATGCTTAGCTTTATAAGAGGCGAAGGCGCAACTTTGCAAACTCTTTGAGAAATGGGCGCTGCTACAGTACTATCTGGTTGGGGGACAGAGGGTGTTGATGTGCTTTACTTTTTGATAAGTGAGGGGGGAGCTGGATTATTTATCTCTGGGAAGGGGCAGGGTGAAATTGGTTATCTTCTCAATGGTGAGTTAGTACTGGTGTTTTTAGTGTTTTTGGTAAAGTGATAGGTAGGCAGATAAGGATGTTTATCTATTTGAGAGGTAGGCGGTGTTGTTTTTAACTCAGAAGTGGATGAGAAGAGGTATGTTAAACTATTTTGCGAGGTTGCAGTTCATTTTCTTAGCACTTTGTCACATGGGTGAGTGAACGTTTGGTTAGCTCTTCGAGGGATGAACTAAGTGGAGGTTTATTTGGAGAATTGGGAAAAGGGTGGGCCATTTTTGTTTGTATTCTGTGAGGTGTGTGAATGGTGGCCCATTTCATTCTTTGAGAGGCGAGGGAGTTAGAATATTTAACTTTCTGATTCATGGATGCAGACGTGGTTTAGATCATTGTGAGGTGCAGGGTGTCACAAGAATGGTAAGAGGAGGCACCACACACTTAGCCCATGCATTTGAAGGACCCACTTTCCTGCTGCACCTATAGATCTCTAAATAAAGTTTACACAGTTTTATTAATCATGGAGCTGCTAATATAGCCCACCACTAGATGGCGCCAGATGCTGATGGTGCCAAGATTGTTTCTCTCCTGAGGGCACATATATATATATATATATATATATATATATATATATATATATATATATATATATATATTCACTGACAAACCATAGGTTTTTCAGACGTTATAGTTAGAAATTAGCATTTAAAAACCTTTGAAATTCACTGAAAAAAAACATAGTTTTTACAGACGTTATAGTTAGAAATTAGCATTTAAAAAACCTTTGAAATTCACTGTAAAAACCATAGGTTTCAGGGACGTTATAGTTAGCTGGACATTTCACTCGTACAAAACCATAGAAATTCCACCGTTATAGTTAGTTCAATTAACTATAACTCGCGCCCCCGCAATGCACTGCTCACGACGTCACATATTACATCATTCATGGCATGGTCAGTGACATCACTGATGACATCACTGATGACATCTCAAATGACATCACTGATGACATCACTGATGACATCATCCAGTGACTGTGTGTTTCTGTAAAGTTTAAATATGTTTTATATGTATGGCAAGGTGTATTGAAGAATGAGTGGGTGTATAAGTGTCTGGATGGAGGATTTAGGAGGTATGTAACTGATTGTATTAGTGACTGATTAAACGTGTCTTACTGAATGCATGGGTTAGTGACTAAACTGTGTGAATGTCTGTATCAGTCTGTCTGTTGTTGTGTAAGCTGCTACATGGGTTGGTCAGTAGCTACATGAGTGTCTATATGGGTTATTGATTGTTTGCTTGAGTATTTGTATGGGGGACTGAGTGTGTGTGGGTTGGTTGGAGGTGTGTGACTCTGTGCATAAATGTGTGAGTGGTTGATTCACTGGGTGTATGGGTTCAAGAGTGCATGTGGAAACAGCTATATGGGTTGGTGAGTGTGTGTATGGGTGTGTTGGTGAGTGAATGGATGTCTCAGTGTTACATATGTGAGTAACTACATATGTAAAAGGCAGTATATGTGAGTGATGGTGTATATAAGTAACTATATGTGAGACTGAGTGATTGTGAGAGTGGCATGTATGGATGAGTCTGTACTTGTTTCAGTGATTGTATAATAGAGTAAGTATGTGTTAGTATCTGTATGAATATGTGAGGTGGTGTGTGTATAACTGTATTGGTGAGTAAATGGGAGTGTGATTGATTCTTTACATGACTGACTAGGTGTGTGAGTAACTCCATGGATGAGTGGTGGTGTGTGAGTGTCTGAATAGGTGTATGAGTGCATATGATAGTGTTGTATTGATAAGTGACTGCATGTATAAGTGATTGTATGGGTGAATGAGTGGATGTGTGTGCAGACCTAGGAATCAGTGAGTGAGTATGTAGTAACTGGTATTGGTGTGTGGATGGTTTCGAAAATGGTAGTGTGTATTTTACAGTGGGTGTATTAAAGGTTATATTAGGGTGTGATGAGGTGCATCAGATTATCACGTGGATGATGTCATCAGTGATGTCATTTGAGATATCAACAGTGATGTCATCAGTGATGTCACTGACCATGCCATGAATGATGTAATATGTGACGTTGTGAGCAGTGCATTGCGGGGGCGCGAGTTATAGTTAACTGAACTAACTATAACAGTGGAATTTCTATGGTTTTGTATGAGTGAAATGTCCAGCTAACTATAACGTCCCTGAAACCTATGGTTTTTTCAGTGAATTTCAAAGGTGTTTTAAATGCTAATTTCTAACTATAACGTCTGTAAAACCTATGGTTTTTTCAGTGAATATATAAATATATATATATATATATGTTAGAATTGGGGTCTCTAGTTGGCATAGGTAAGTACCTTTGTCCAAATAGGGACCCTTGCTTCTAGTCAGGGTAAGGGGGATACACGCTGTTGATTACCCCTGCTCACCCCCTTGGTAGCTTGGCACGAGCAGACAGGCTTATCCCCAAGGCAATGTGTAAAGTATTTGTACCAACACTCCCAGTAATATAGTGACACACCACAAAAGGACACTACACCGGTTATTTATAAAAATATAAATTACTTTATATAGGTTAGGCAGATCAAAACGTCATAAATCCAACATACAACAAAAATAGACTTTCTTCCAGTAATGGTTCTCCATGAAAAATGGTTCACGGTAGCAATGTTCTCTTGTAAAAATTCACTTTGATATAATACTGTGCCCCTCAGTGATGACGCTCCCAGTGTAAGGAAAATCTCTTATAAAGAAATGGTGCCTTTAACTACAACGCTCCTTGCGTAGCGAGAGTTACTGTAAAAATGGTGCCTTTGACCACAACATGCCCCCGCTGTAGCACAGGATGTGCTACGCTTGTTTGCTCAGTTCACCATCAGGCAATCGTCCCCTTTGTAAATACGCAGGCGTGCGCCAATAACTACAGGATTTAACTGCTTCTGAGGCGGGCTGCCGGCAGCGTACTAAAACACAATTTCTCCCCTTGCGCAGGCTCCTGGTTACCTTTAGGATGCGGAGGGGGGGCTTGGTAGTCCGCGCAGGACTCCAGCGGGGCAGCTCCCTCCTCAGTGATGCGGCACTTCCCCTGACGCGGTTCTGCCGGGACGAGCCTCTTTGTTACCAGGGCAACGCTCCGGAGGTTCTCTTCTTCCAGCGCGGCTCCGTCAGGACGAGCCCCCTGGTTGCGAGGCAACTCTTGATGCTGGGCCGATCCCAGCGCGGCTCGGCGATGACGTGTCATGGACTCCGGGCCAGCGGCGGTGAACCCAAAATAATCACACAGTAATTCTGGCAATTGGGGGCCAGTGGTGATGCGGTACCGACCCTCAGCGCATGGGTCTTATCACGGGCCGGCGGCGGTGAAATCAAGGCACATACAGCGATCTGGGGCAAAGCAGGCGCTCCGCAGTTCCTCAGCAACGCGCTGGTCTGCACAGAGCGCAAGGGGCACGATCCAGGGGCAGATCGCGCTTGAGGCAGAGCAGACCTCACGACAGGCCCCAGCTGTGTGCCGATGAGCACACCGAGTCAGATTTCACACGGGCAGCTTCACGAAGGCACAGGCTGTGCGCAGAGACACGCACACAGCAGCTGGAAGGGTGTGTTCTTGAGAACTTTTGTAT